>JASGXE010009879.1:0-56326 GCA_030068105.1 Sinentomon sp. SZTP_YWyxl
TGACAACTCTCTGTGCCAAGTGGGCTTTGTTCCGAGAAAACGGAGCGTGTTTGATTCAAAGGTATGTAAAAGTTCCAATAAATATTCAAAAGTTTCTAAAAATATTCTATTTATGAATGGTACATCTTGCAGCCAGCCATGATGTTTGCAACTCCTTTTGACTTCTTTAACTGGTTCATTAGGTGCACCTGGGGATGTCATCCACCCGCAAAGGATGACCAAGAACCCCTTCTCTGCTGGCAACTGGCCAATGGGGTGGCCAAACCTAAGACATCAGAACCTTTGGAAGGTATAGTTTCTTCCAAACATCATGGATCCTGGTGCTCCCGGTCGAAACAGGTCAACTTTGACGTCCGGCGAAAAGGAAGAACTACCTTCCAAAGGTTCTGATATCCTATTTACATTCTTTGGTTCGATTCAATTCAATTCCATCCACCTCTTGAAGCAACTGAACTGCAACAACAACTGAGGAGCATGAATGAAAAGAGGATGCATGGCATGCGGAGGATTTTGGACATTTTGCAGATTAAAGAGCATAGGAGGAGGAGCATAGCGGAGATAACGTAGGTACCTATTGAAAAGTTGCTCATGCTGAAAAGGTGTGCCAACTGCCAAGATAGGAAAGAAAGAAAGAGGGGCAGCAGGAGCTGTGCGACAAGCATCATTCAAAGCAGAAAGGTCTATACTCTATACTCGTGCTGGTAAAAGCTATAAAACTTGAAGAATGGCTATGGGAAATGATAATTGCGAGTGAGAATATGGGCAGAACAATAAGATAAATGATTTTTAGAGAAATAATTATTCGGGTGTTTTATTAACAGAAAACAGTAACACTCTATCTATATCATCGCAAGCACTGAGTACCTACAGGTAAAAGCAAGATACGAGTATGCAAAATACTGTGTAAGAGGATGTCTTGAGTTGAGGGTGCCTTTTGGTTGTCCAATGAAAAGGCTCTGCTGATTTTTCATCACTACAGTCAATTTTTTCAATTATTTTCAAAACAGACAAGACAAGCTTAAATCTCAATTGAGGTTGGATCGCAGTGAAACCTTTTCCACGATGCATATGGACATTCTTACTTTTCTTATCTTTTCTTATCTTCTCATTTTTAACCTGTTTTCACCTTTTGATCTCTGACAATGTGTTGTAACGAATTCATGCAATGTCGCTTGTAATGTCGAATTACGAATACAATGTTAGGTAAAACCAATCAAGACGGCCAAAGCCAATTTTGTCTGTCTGCAGGTAAAGATGCCAAGGTCTTAAAGATTGCAAAAAATGTAGCAGAAGATGAAAAAAGAAAGATATTTTGGAAGAGAATGGCAGAGAAGTTTGAATTTAATTCAAATCAGAGCAGGTCCAACGAATATTTCCTGGATGCTGTGTTTGCTTTCTCCTTTTGCATCTCTTCCCAGCCGCAGAGACTCTGCATCGAAATAGCTCTTGATTTGTGATCCTCATTTCAGATCAGCTTTTGTGGTGTGCTTTTACTCGCAGCACTTCGACATTTATGCGCATCAATCAGGGAAATATCACTCAGCGATTGGGCATCATCACCATCACTCATCACTTGGACAACTTATCAACACTGTGGCCCTCGTAACGTGCACAAGTAGACCTCTCCTGCATCATCAGATCAGCTCGCATCTCCCTCCCTCTCTGTCCCCCTCACTCTCGCTCACTCATCTTTCTCTCTCCCCATCTCTCTCTCGCTCGCTTTCTCTCTCATCCTCTCTCACTCTCTCTCACTGATTCTGAATGGATTGCGGTTGATTCGACTCCTGTGATGATGATGATGATGATTGGACATTGGATTGTGGCGCTGGACGCCTGATCTGTGGTTGACTCCTTTGCTGTTGACCATTGTTCACGGGAGCTTTCTGCTGCTGTGACTTGAGTGGCCTATTAACAGATCCGGTGTTTCCATTGTTTCCATTGTTTCCATTGCCGTCATTTCCACCGAGACCGAGCAGGAGTTCACTTCTCTTGAGCGCTTTTAGATCAAGTTCACCATAATAGTCCTCACTGCAAGAAAAAAGGAGAAAATGGGAAGAGAAAAAAGCGTTAAGAGCAGAGATTACAAAGCACAGCACAGGTATGCCGAAAGGGATAAAAATTACAAAAATGATATACGTGTAGGAAGGCAAAAAGCATACATTGACAATAAAATTGTAATTGCATGCTCTCTGGCAAAGAACCATTAAAAGCTGGGTGAAGATAATCCATATTTACATTAAACGGAACACCAGCATTTTATCGAGCATCTGTCCAAGGTCCAAGGTTCAAGGAACAGGCCAAGCTCCCAAGGTTTTGCCACTTAAATTGTTGGCAGGCCCAAGAAGCCTTATTTTGAGACAGCCAATAAGATGGCAATTTCTTCAAAAACAACAAATCAAAAAGAAATGAAATGCAAAACACAGGAAATGGTACACTTTACAACACAGCCAAGCAATGTGCATGCTCATAAAATGCCAGACCAGGAAGCATATTTACTTCCCTTGTAACCATCTATCTATGTATGTATAAGTGAGTGTTTTCATGCAGGTCCACCTTTCTCGCGAAGCAGTAGGCAGGAGGAAGCAGGAAGCGGACGAGAGAAGTGGTTGATGAAACGGAAAACGAGACATGGGTTGGGTAGATTAGATTAGAACTGTTTGTATTTTAGGAGCATAGGACCATCCCGTGACTTCTGGATTGGTATAATTCTGGACTGGTATAAATAATTCTGGATTCGTATAAATTTTAACCTTTTAAAATTCTGGACTGGCTTAATTCTGGACTGGTATAATTACTGCCTTGAAGAACCCGATTTTGTACACTGTAAAAAAGCAACGGTGCAACTCTTTACAAATTGAGTTGAAAAAATTTCGATTTCAAAATTATCGCAAAATCAAAAAATTTCAATCCAGTCCATGAGAATGTCAGGAAATAATGATTATATCGATTCTTTCAACTTCTTCCTCTATCAACCAGCTAGGGTCGCTTTTTACTCACCCTGCCGCGGCTTTCGATGGCAGAGAGCGTTTTGTTCTAGAATGCTCGATTGGGGCCCCGTCCCCCCTCGGAAAAAAACAATGCTCGCTGGGAGCCCCGGCCTGCAATCTGAAGTCGCGGCAGGGTTTGTACCTATACTGGAGCCCCGGTCCACCCAAAATGTGAGGGTTGCCCATGTGACATAGTGTCTCTAAAGAAGTTCTATTATTTCTTGTAAAAACATGAAATTTAAAATAATACGCTATTTTTGCTGTTAATAAAAACTTGGTAAAGCTAGACAGAGATAGCAGTTGCGCAACTACTGGCAGGAGAGGCGCCGCCTGTAAGCAGAAGAAGGTAACGTGATATGGACAACCGCTTGCGATTCAACTAAAACAACAATTGAACCAGGATGCAATCGCATCAATTTTTGGAGGGCACAAAATATTTTGCGCCTTTGGAATAAATTTCATGCCTTCTCGTTTTTTTTATTTTTTTTCGCAACCAATATGGGTGAGAATATATTCGTCTTTATATTCGTAATTACCTACCCAACGCACCAAATACAATTTCGTCCAGAAATGTGTATATTTTTTAGAATTAACTGTTTCTGTTTTCCATGATGATTGTCCAAAATTAGTTGTCCAAAAATTGCCCATAGAATGAGAAAAGTACGCAAACACAACTGTCACTGTTTTCGGGAACACTTTTTTGTTCGATCTGCATTCGTTTTTCGCAGTGTGTACCGCTTGCTCATACCTCAAATTAATTATACCAATCTAGAATTATACCAGTCCAGAATTATACCAGTCCAGAATTATACCAGTCCAGAATTATACCAATCCAGAAGTAGCCGACCATCCGCCCCTTTTAACATTCTTCAGTCAAACAATTCTTCAGGCTCGGATTTGCAAATGCGGAATTACGAGTACAGAATGGCGCAAACAGATACTCATTTTCTGCATTTTCAATGTGCAACCTGCTTTGCTATTGTACCGTACTAAGTCACGCAGCACGGCACTACAATTGTGTCGTGGCATGGTCAGCATTGTGCTACTTCATGTTGTGCTACTGCATTTCATGTGCTACTGCATTTCATGTGCTACTGCATTTCATGTGCTACTGCATTTTATGTCCTACTGCATTTTATGTGCTTTACTGCATTTCATGTGATACTGCATTTCATGTACCGCATTTCATGTGCTACTGCATTGTTGTTGTGCTACTGCATGTTGTGCTACTGCATTTCATGTGACACTGCATTTCATGTGCTACTGCTTTGTTGTTGTGCTACTGCATCATGTGTTACTGCATTTCATGTGCTACTGCATTCAATGTGCTACTGCATTGTCGTTGTGCTACTCTAACTTGTGTTACTGCATTTCAAGTGCTACTGCATTTCATATGCTACTGCATTGTGTTGTGTTACTGCATTTCATGTGCTACTGCATTTTATGTGCTTTACTGCATTTCATGTAATACTGCATTTTATGTACCGCATTTCATGTGCTACTGCATTGCTGTTGTGCTACTGCATTTCATGTGATACTGCATTTCATGTGCTACAGCATTGTTGTTGTGCTACTGTATCTCGTGTTACTGCATTTCATGTGCTACTGCATTCAATGTGCTACAGCATTGTTGTGCTACTGCATCTTGTGTTATTGCATTTCATGTGCTACTGCATTTATTGTGCTACTGCATTGTTGTGCTACTGCATCATATGTTACTGCTGCATTTCATGTGCTACTGCATTTTATGTGCTACTGCATTTCATGTGCTACAGCATTTCATGTGCTACTTCATTGTTGTGCTACTGCATCTTGTGTTATTGCATTTCATGTGCTACTGCATTTCATGTGCGACTGCATTTCATGTGCTACTGTATTTCGTGTGCTACTGAATCATATGTTACTGCATTTCATGTGCTACTGCATTTCATGTGCTACTGCATTTCATGTGCCACTGCATTTCCTGTGCTACTGCATTGTTGTGCCACTGCATCATATGTTACTGCATTTCATGTGCTACTGCATTTCATGTGCTACTGCATTTCATGTGCTACTGCATTTCATGTGCTGCTGCATTTCATGTGCTACTGCATTGTTGTGCTACTGCATCATATGTTGCTGCATTTCATGTGCTACTGCATTTCATGTGCTACTGCATTTCATGTGCTGCTGCATTTCATGTGCTGCTGCATTTCATGTGCTGCTGCATTTCATGTGCTGCTGCATTGTTGTGCTACTGCATCATATGTTACTGCATTTCATGTGCTACTGCATTTCATGTGCTACTGCATTTCATGTGCTACTGCATTTCATGTGCTACTGCATTTCATGTGCTGCTGCATTTCATGTGCTACTGCATTGTTGTTGTGCTACTGCATCTTGTGTTACTGCATTTCATGTGCTTCTGCATTCAATGTGCTACAGCATTGTTGTGCTACTGCATCATGTGCTACTGCATTTCATGTGCTACTGCATGTTGTGCTACCGCATTTCATGTGGTACTGCATTTCATGTGCTACTGCATTGTTGTTGTGCTACTGCATCTTGTGTTACTGCATTTCATGTGCTTATGCATTCAATGTGCTACAGCATTGTTGTGCTACTGCATCATGTGCTACTGCATTTCATGTGCTACTGCATTGTTGTGCTACTGCATCATATGTTACTGCATTTCATGTGCTACTGCATTGTTGTTGTGCTACTGTATCTCGTGTTACTGCATTTCATGTGCTACTGCATTCAATGTGCTACAGCATTGTTGTGCTACTGCATCATGTGTTATTGCATTTCATGTGCTTCTGCATTTATTGCGCTACTGCATTGTTGTGCTACTGCATCACATGTTACTACTGCATTTCATGTGCTACAACTGCATTTCATGTGCTACTGCATTTCATGTGCTACTGCATTTCATGTGCTACTGCATTTCATGTGCTACTGCATTTCATGTGCTACTGCATTTCATGTGCTACTGCATTGTTGTGCTACTGCATCTTGTGTTATTGCATTTCATGTGCTACTGCATTTCATGTGCGACTGCATTTCATGTGCTGCTGCATTGTTGTGCTACTGCATCATATGTTACTGCATTTCATGTGCTACTGCATTTCATGTGCTACTGCATTTCATGTGCTACTGCATTTCATGTGCTACTGCATTGTTGTGCTACTGCATCATATGTTACTGCATTTCATGTGCTACTGCATTTCATGTGCTACTGCATGTTGTGCTACTGCATTTCTTGTGCTACTGCATTTCATGTGCAACTGCATATAATGTGCCGGTTTTATCACTGATAAATTAATATGGTTCTGCATGGGACTTGGGAGTGAAAAGAATATTTTCGAAGCCAGTTAGAGTTGGTTGTTTGTCTATCAAGGATGTCGAGAGTGAAATGCAACGTGTTGTCTGCAGAATTTAGGGAAGATGTGAAAAACTTAAGAGCTTATTTCGAACGCGAAAATGCGCATGGATCGCCGTTGGTTGACCTTTTTAAAGCGATTGAGCGTGTTGCAATCTGCATTGAAGTTTTCAATCGCTACACTGATAAGAATCAGCGTGGAGTGTACAAACAAATAATAATGGGAGCAACTGCAGACTCCCGGAAAACGTGAAAGAACTCGGCGTGGAACCTCTATGTATTTTGGTTTATTGATGATTTTCTGAAGAAAATATTTGCTAACAAAAAAAAAATAAATATTTAAAAAATGGTAGTTTTCAAAAAAATATTTTAAATAAAATATTTCATAAAATTTTGGGAAACAGATTTTGTCTCATCCCCAAACCCGACCTTGGCGTAAAACTTTGGGGATCCCTACCAAATTGGTATTCGAGAAAAAGGTCAGAGTTCTTCCATTTAAAATTAGATAAAAAAGAAATTCAATTCTTGAATTTTTTGAGTGCTGGGAGGGGAAAAAAATCCCGAGCGCAAAGTGTCGTTTATTCTTCAGATAAACATTATCTGACTTCTGTAAAATTTGGCAACGTTGCAGTACACTCCTAAATCTGGTGCTTGATATATTGGTTCTTTATACTGAAGAAATTGATACGACCTGACAATCAATCCGAGCTTTTACCCAAATAGAAGTTGACCACTGACTCAGTCCTTTTCGTCTGTGTGCGATTGGAGTTGAGCGGCGACAATCCTCATTTGCCTGTTCGGGTTTTCATGGTTCCTCTCAAAACAGTTTAGTATTTTTCTGCAACAACAATGGAGTTTAGTTTACGTTCCTGCACTTGAGTGTGTGTTCCTGCATTAGTGCATTTGAAAGACACCTTGCTGTTCTCGAGCTACTGCTGCATCGGATGTTGTTAAGTGAGCGATCTTCGTTTGCATTGGGGCACCCTCTGGATCGCATCCACTGAGCTACATAGCAGTCACTTTTCGGCACTGAACGCAGTTACCAGTAGCCAGACAGTCAAGGACCTTCTTGTATCCTGGTTTTTCTTCACCCCTCACATTCGACAATCTCTCTCGTTGGGACAACTGCAACCAAATTAGCCACTCTTGGTGACGAATTGAACCATTTGACAGGGACGGAGTAGTCACAGCCTGGATCTTGTCGCCTCACTTTTCAATGCTAGCTGTCAGAAGAAATGTGTGCAAGTATACGTCTATTCAAGCTTCGACAGAAATTTCCCACCCAGGATCTCTCCACCAGCCAGGACTCTCGAAAGTGCAACACAAAACTTCAGTAAAGGAACACGGCTTATTTTATTCCACTTCAGTCAAGTAGAAACTATCGCAGATTTCTTCCTAACACAACATGTCTTTAAACTATGTAACCACCTGCCTTTCTTCAGTTAGGTATACTTCTTAGGTTACTTAGGTAGGCACATTTCACTTCTTAATCACCTTTCGTCGTTGAAGCATCATATTCCGAATTTGGTCCTTTCTCATCTGATGTAGTTCTCTTCATTGAGGGCACATTAATTCGGTTTCAGATTCGTCCCGATTCAGGTGTTGACTTCTCATTTGTAAAAGCCTTCACCATAAAATTAGTGACCACCGTAACCCTGAACAAGCCTCAGGTTAACACGAAGTATCCCATTAGGTATTTATCCACAAACCGGCACGCACCTTTATCGAAACATCACCCATTTCAACAAATATCTCAAAGCTCTGGATACTTCTATAAGTATGCGCACATGCCAACTATAGTGTGGCCCCATGCTGCGAGGAATGGCAACGCAAGCAAAGTTCCATGTTTTATAAACAAATATCATCGTGCCTCTGAGTATCCTTTAGCATTCCCTGACATATTCCAAAAATTTGGATGCTGGCCAGCATACTCGTAGAAGCAAGCTAATAGACAAAATCTATAGGTATATTCGTCCATTGCGGAATGGCATTGCTGGATATGCTCATTGGAATGGGTAATGCAAGGTATAAGATCCATGCACGCTCTGAGATGCTACTTTGCTTTGCATCCATTTGCTTATATGCATAGGTACTGAGAAAAGTGCTAAAATCAAAGACATGCACCAAAATCCATGCTTACTAGCAGAGTTTGCGCAAAGGATTTTACTTTTTCAACATGTTCGTCAACCTCTCGCCAGTTTTTTTTTCTTTGCGTGCAGCAAAATGTTGACGGCAGAACTCTGAAGTTCATCTGCATAATTGAACAGTTTACCCGTACTTTTTCTGCAGCGTACGGAGACACTGGACTATCTGAAGTTCATGAGCTCTATCCATCGGGCTCAGCCCTGGGCTCGATGCCTTCGAATTCCGCCCCCGGAATGTTTACCATAATGTCATTTGTTCTGGTGACTTCAATAATGCTGCCAATTATGCAACCAATTTAACTGTTTTCCCGTCGCAGTTTCGTTTAGAGGGTGTGTAATTCTGCAGGTCCGGATAACTTCCAAGTTAAACTTTTTGGAGATGTTTTTTAAATCGAATTTACTGCAGAGGTTCTTCGCACTCTCGATACCAAAATTACCCGAAGCCCTTCAGAGCTTTTCAACAGCTAACAATTTTAGCAAACGTGTCAGTTACCTTAGCGATTGGGATTTGGCAACGGTTTGCGCATCTGACTGGCTTTGAAATGGTGATTTGCGCACTGTCATGCGAATTTATTTATTTTATTTATTTGTTTGTGTTTAATTTGCTTTTCTGTAATGCAAATATGTAAATAGGTAGGTAACTATTTGAGGTAAGAAAAAAACGATTAATAACGATAATCTTTGCAGACATTCCTCTCAACAGTTGAACAGTTGCGGCAATTCTGAGATTGAAGATGGCAGATAAGCTCATGGGATTGCTTCAAGTGGAGGATGATCCTTTGGTTGAGCGTTTCACTCTTTCGGTGTTCTCGCCGCTCGGGAAAAACGAATAAAATAAACGACAAGAAATAGTTCGACTGAATTAGTGGGATAAGAAATTGAAAATTGTGGGCGTATCTCCTGTATCTAATAAAAACTTTCAGAAAATAGTGCATGGGTGAATATTAATGCGTATTATGTCTTTTAAAATCTCCTGATGACGATACTTGAACTGCATTTCACAGTATAGAGCGCAGAGCAATAACTGCTGCTCTCTGGGTACAAAACATTGCTAAGCTTTTCAAGCCTTCGATGAAAACATTTCATTAAAGGTGGCATTTTACGAGTTAAATAAAGTTGCGTGCACTGATCATCACTTATGTAGGTAAATGATTGCGTCACATGATTGGATTGAAAATCGTTTAGCTCACCATCCGGGAACTTCTTCTGGATCCGAGCAGTGACCGCTGACGTCATCATCTGCTATTTTGAATACAGTACCAATTGGACATCCGTATTCTCTCGGAGTACCATCAAGACAGACGTAGTACTTTCGGCAGTCATCTGGATGAGCATGCCTTGAAAATGTTCCTGTGTTTGCCACTTCACCCGGAGCAGGACATGAAAAGCCTCCCGCTACCTCTGAAAAGAAAGGAACAGAAAAGATATCATCCGATCAGCGCGGCTATAGGGTTCGAACAAGCACGCGAATAACCAACACAAGAATACTCGATCTGTGAAGAAAAGTGAAATTTGCCGTCGATCTTTTTTTACTTTTGGAATGCCTTTGGAATACACAAAGCTTCCGAGATACAAGTTCTGCACGAGTCGATTAAAAAAAAGCCATGCACACCGAATCATAGACGTAAAGTTTAAAAAAAAAATCGGGAGAAGATGTGCCTGCCCCCATGCGCATCGAGTTCAGTGCACAAAATACATTAACATATATACCACTATATCATACAGTTCTGAGTTCAGCCTGGCCAAATTTTTAAATTCATAATTTGTATAAAAATAGACAATGTTGTTTTGCGCTGAGAACACTGATGTTTCGGGTCATAATCTTCCATGCAATTCCTTGGGCTTTTAAACGTGGTCCAGTTAAAATTGTGGGACTTGCGGTCAATTTTGTTGAAGTGGACCTATACCGATGTTTCAGGCTTTTGTGCCAAACAATGGATTCAAATCTGGCAGAACGAAATTCAGGCTTTCTTCAACGAAGAAAGTCAGTGGTCCATTTTCGTCCTTTAAACCAATATTGCTTATGCAAAATTCAATATGATTCGTAACTTCGAGATAAACACCCCATTTATGTTTCAAACAAACTGAAAATGAAGTTTACGGGGAAAAGTGATCACAAAACATCCAATATTCAATTTATTGAGTGAAGAGTTTAAAACAAGCTCGTGTATAAATTGCAATTTAATGTTTTGTATAAATTAAAGAAAATCGCAAATATAAAAATAGAAATCAAAATCAATATCTCAACAAAGCATCAGACTCTTCCTCAATGAAAGAATTGATATTTTGAAAATATTTTTATGATTTTTTACTTATGATAGTCAATGTTTCCGCTTCATGACCGAAGGCAACCATCCGACATTTGCCTCGACTTCCAAGCGCACTTCACAACAATAACACTGTTTCTTCTCATGAACACTGGTTGTTTTTCATCTCCAAATGCATTATCCAGTTTTGCTTCGATGTCATCCGAGTAAAGTGTCATCAAATTTTCTGGACTATTAGGTACATGCCGATTTCACGAACACCACGGGCGCTGTTCGTGCTTCATTTTTGGAGCTTTTTCCACCACGCGTAACCAGTAAGACCACGTGTCCAGATGAAATATGAAATTGACAAATTAGGAGCAGTAAAATAACGAAGTTCGGCATTTTTTGTGCCGAAAATAGGGTGAGAGTTGCGAAGCAAGAAAAGCAATGAGGCTAGCGGGGCCAATTTTAAAAGTCCACACTGCATTTACCTCTTCAAATAACATGTTCCCCATTCCAAAATCAATTTAGAAGCATGGCATATGACGCAGGGAATGAAGTCACACAAATGTGACAATCTGAAACTTCCAAGATATGCATGATCCTTTTTGAAACATTTAAAATTTACCCCCTGGTACATTTTTATGATGAATGCATTTTGAGATATCATGAAAAGGGAACGAGAAACGAAAAAGATTTTTCAGCATAACCACGTCAATGCGCTCTGCTATAGCACTCGTCGGCTGCTCCAGCTGATCATTGTGACTTAAAGTTGAGCTGTTAATGAATCATGTGACGATCGATCTACAACCATGCTTTGGTCCAGATACCTCGGAGTATGTTTTACAAAAAGTGATTCGATCAAAATAATGCCGATGGATGGGATCCCTATTTCAGTGTTTACAACATTTATGTGCTAACCAACCTTCCTGTCGGCATTCCGGCACCTGATCGGCCCACATGCAAACCTTTGCATCCCTGTCGTAGGCTAATCCTGGAGCACATTCGTAGCGCTTCGCTTCTCCGTCCCAACAACTCCAGAAGATGTTGCATTTCTGTTCATCGGCAAAGATTCCAAACAACCTTGGACACTGTTTCGTACCAATTGGAGCCTCTGAAAGCAAAGCGGATTGGTTTGGAAATAAATCTAGGCAGACCCACATCCAGTACAGCCAGAAACGGTTTCGCAAACTGATGCAGCTGACGCCATTTTATCTTTCTTACGAGCTGCAGCTTAGAGCAATGACAGGAAACCGCGTTGGGTTTTCAAGAATTGTGATCATGAGAGGAAACCACCCATCTGATTTGATTTTTGCATTTTTGGCGTCGTTTGAATCAGAAAAGACTAGACCATGCAACGCCCTGAATTGAAATAGGCCAAAGCATTTGCCGAAAATCCTTTCATAATTGCGTTGAAATGGCAGTAATTGCACAAAACGCAGAAAAATGTTTCAACACCGAGATTTTCTCCTCATTCAGATTGCATTGTTGTTCACATTTCATTTTGGCGTCATTTCAGGTTTTCCCATTTCAGGACGTTTTCGGGAAGAAGTAGGATACCGAATGAGGGATGTCTGCGCGAAGTCTCAGCGGCGTTTCAGTGTGCAGCCAGGCCCCCAGTCACGCAGCAGGCTGAATTGGAATGCTGATCGGGGGACTGGGATAGAACGGACTGAGGCAGAAATGGACTGAGGCAGAAGTGGACTGAGGTAGAATTGGGCAAATGAGGGAGTTTTCGAAGCAGTTTTTGCATGGAAGTGGTAGCTTACACCTGTCCTAACTTAACGAAACCTAACCTGACCTAACCAAACCTGAAGAAATTAAAAAAAACCAGCCTCCAAAAGTGCAAAAATTCTGCCTCAGTCCACTTCTGCCTCAGTCCGTTGTCACCGGTCCCGGGAATGCACTCTTTTCGAAACTGGGACTTTGTACTATATGGACGGACGCAAAACACTCTTACTTCACGGAATACGGATCGTTGTTTCGATGGGAGCAATTGTTGCATCACCAAGAACATACATGCTGCTCCAACGGAGCGTGGACACCGTATGGGAGTTGGGGCTTGTCTGCCACACTCTGAAGGGAACGGAGAAATGCGTACACCAGGAAAGTACCTACCTACTTTATCCAGCATGTTGGTGGCCTATTTGGTGCCCCGTTGTGATGGGGACATTCAGGACAAAAGTTGAGGATCTCTCTAGGGTTGGCATCGTCACGTGACCCCAGGCAAGTGTAGATGAAGATGGGCTGTGGATTGGGTTACGCTTGATCAACTGCTATAGCCTTTTAACCAGGGTTGCCTGGTCCGGGATATAGCACGCATGTCAACGGTGGCCCAGAACCTCAGCTTAGTCTTTTTTTTTTCATTTTCTCCCCAATAAGGGTTTTCGCTGGTAACTATATCATCAGTCCAGCATTTTAACTATATTGAAAATTTGAAAAAATCTCATAGTCTCCAGGGAAATAGTTATCTTTGTATTATCGAAGCCTTGTTCACTCATTTTGGCCTGCTGATCTTACGAGAGCAGAAGAATTCTGATTTTGGCCTTTTTCCAATTCCTGACCTTGTTCATAATGCGGGGCATAAAAGGGAAGGTTTAAATCAAAACACCGGTTACGGGCTTTTTAATTGCAGGTAGCAGATTGGCCACTGTTATTCGCAAAAGCAAAAAAACTTTTTTTACAAGTGGTTACACTTTTCCATTTCCTATGAAACTGTTCTTTGGTTAACTGTGGCATAACTACGGCGGAATACCAGTCACGTTAGGAGGGCGTTGTCCGTCAAGTTGCTCAGTTTACGAGTGCAGAAAGCACCAGCGGCGTGTCAATCTGTTCAATGAGTGTCAAGAGTGCGATTCGGAAAACGATTTCGACGATTTCAACCTCATTGCTCATTGATTCCACTTAAAAGTTTAAGAGGAAACGTTGTTCGAAACTGCATGGATCCATTTGTTCACACTTCATCTTCCAAACATGCCCGCTGCAGCATCTATTTCAAAGTGAATGCGTTGAAATATTCGAGGATACATCAATCTACGAGCAATTTGCCACCATTTTACTTTATAACTTTGTGGGGATTTTTTGATCAACAACTCTGGCTTTGTTAACAAGCTTTACTCCTCATTCCACTTGAAGATATGAGCAAAGAATGCTCCAAAGTGTGCTCAGAGTGAACTCAGAATTCTTTCAAGAATGAAAACTCGGTCGAAAACTTCATTCTCCGGCATGGAAATAGGTCAATAAGCCATGGGGTATCATAATGATAAAGTAGTCTATCCCTTGTTAATTCACTTTCTCCATAAATTCTTACTCGATGTAGCTACTCGTACTTCCTTGTTTAAAACAACCTCGAATAAAATACGCGACTTGAATCACTATTCGTAAGCATCAAATTGACGTGTATCATCCATCCAATTGTGCATGGAATAGGCCTACTCGTATTTGCATATCTCCTCGAGGATCTGCTGTAAGATCCACAAGTGTATAAGATTGTTTGCTGTGGGGTTTGGGTTACACTGGACTGGGTGTGTCAGCCAGTGCTGATACGGCTGTATACGTACGTATTCGTATCAGCCGAGCTGGGAGGCAGGAAGTAATAATGAAAATGACATCTTAAACGAATATGATTCTTTTCACATGTGTCTCTTTCTGTGTTTGCAGGTCTGGTGTATTGGTATAGTGCATCCATCCTACAAGTGGGTATCTGATGCTGTTGATTACATCACTTTGGACAAGTTGGATATCTGTTCAGCCTGCGTTGATATACCTGTGCGTTGCATAATTTTAAGAGAGATGGTTTGGTTAGGTTTGGTTTGTTGGAGATGGGCAGAAAATGAACAGGTGGCTGCATGCAGAGGTCAACGATGATGAAATCAGTGCCGATGCATTGTGTAGTTGAATGAGCAGGTCATTGGGTCAATTGGGACAAATGACAGACGCTCCCAGCATCACAGAATATTTTACCATAACACGGCATCTGATATACTTACGATAGTCTGACCTTTCTTATGATTTTATACTTGTCACAAAATACAAAATTTTTGTGCTCATCAAAATCATCAAAACAATACAAAAACAGACAATTCTCAAGTTTTCTCGGAATGGGCTGCGATTCTGCCTTCCTTGGATGATTTCCGATGGTTTTGTACTTTTTGATATCTACGTAGAAATCGTCTGAATTGAGGTGCTATGATCAACAGTAACAAAGTCTTACTTGTATTCAGATGTGCGCTTCCTGGTTGAGAAGAGGTGACCGAACATCATAAAAAACAGTGGATGAGGATGAAATTGAAAGTGAAAGAGATTTCTTTTATTTTGCAACAGGTTGCAGTCTCATCTCATATGGATTCAACATGTGCTTGCCGATAATAGGAACGAGTGCGAACATCTGACGGAATTAAAAACGACGTGTGTGGTTTTTATTAGGTACCTCATCTCGATTGTTTGTGTCCATCTCCTGCTACTCTTGGGTCTCTATCTTCCTGGTCTGTGTTCGGTCAGGTTGACGATTCCGATGTATGTACCTATACGCTTTTATGTGAATTTGGTATACTCGTAAATATGCCAAACCAACGAATCACTCCACTCTAATTCATTCAAGAAGAGACTGCCGTGTTTACGTGAGAGTGCTACAGAGTCTTTATAACACAATCATTAAGTTCAAATCTAACAATGAGTTTTCTGTTAAGTGATAAGTTTAGCTTTTCGAACCTTAGCAGAATGTCATTATGGTCATTTGTTTTATAATGAATATCCGTCGACCTGTCGGTCTGTCGGTCGACCGAACACCAAGACGAAACATGAAAATCGCAACATGCAAGTCAAATGTTCGAGATTCTCAGGCATTTTATGTGAAGTTGCGCACCCCTGTGCTGTTTCTTTCCGTCATGTAAATCGCACATCGCAATGACAAAGTCATCTGTTGGCGGCTGGAGGCAACGCTCCCCTCCGCCTCACAGCTCCGAGGATGCCTCGTTGCGATGGAGGCTCTCTTGCCGCCGTTGCGGCATTCATGTGCTTGCCGTGTGGATGCAGATTGCTGACAGAAGAAAAGGGAGCGGGGAGTGTTGCTGGGTGGTTGCTGGTCGTTGATTATAAGGCCAGGATCTTGATGATTCTAGGCATAGTAAGCAAAAAAAGTGTTGTTTGTGTTTCAAATTGCAATTTACCATGTGAATGCAAACATAACACATGCAACAGTATCATAATATCAACAATAAAGGACTATGAAAATATATTAACAGGACACCTGAACGACTCTTAATGACAATGACAAGCAGGAGCAAAACAATTAAAAAACGACCAATTAAGGACAGAATGGGGTGAGTTTGAAAATATGACGTAAACTCAAGGAGAGGAGGTATTTCGAAATAAACTAGAGTCCTCCCTAACGGAAAAAACAAGTTTTTTTCATGGTAAAATCCATGGAAAATCCCTGATGGTTTTGTGGCTATGGAAGCCATTGAAAATGTATGACCTTTCCATGCTAAATGTATGTCCTTTCCATGGGATTCCATGCTTTTCCGATGAAATCCGGCTTCAAACATTTTAAAGCGCTTTGAATGTGGCTTATCTAATGTGGCTTATCTAAAAGGCACCGCCATGTATAACTATACAGTTCGGCATTCCCATGGTAATTTTGAAACAGGTGAGGGGCGGAGAAAAATCGGGAGAGCGCAAGCAAAATTGTTGCCTTTTGGTCGCGTCAGCGGACAACATTCTTTTGCGGGCGCGCATGAAGACTTCTTGACATATCTCTGAAAGTTTTCATCCGATTTCATTATGATTTCATTATGAATTGTGAATTACGTTTTTCTGTACTCGTGTCATGTCTGATTGAGGGGAAAACCCCCGAAATATAACACAATTACAAATGATTTCGGATCACCTTTCTGTAAAAACGATTGCTGCTCAACAACTCGAAGAAAAGGCAATTTTATGAAAGATATGTTTGATTGAAAATTAAAAAAAAAATGTAAAGCGGTCCTCCGAGGGAATACGAGTGCATTAACATACCCAATTGTGTTCTGTCTCCACAGTCGACATTGTGCAAGTAGTCACAGTTCTCAGTCAGATATTTCGGATCGGTCGCATCGAAAGCGAGTCCATTTCCGCATAGTTTTATTTCAGCGACGTTGTTCTCACACTTCCAATATCTATCGCATGACTTTGAGTGTGGATAAAAACCGTAGTCGTCCGGACAGTTGAAAGATTCTTGTGCAAATGCTGAAATAGGGACATGAAAAAGAAAATGATTGAAAGATTATTAAAGGAAATCAGCGTTTTTCTCAGCCATGCTATGCAAAGAGCTTCGTGATATAGGAAACGTCCAAAATTCTTTCAAAGGGGTCTGTATTTATTGATCACCATCTTCAGCACCGCAGTTTCACTTGGATATTGGGTACTTCTTCAGATATATACTTTTGAACGCATGTGCCAATTTTCATGGAAATAAACACAAGCTGTCGTTTTCTGTCCCAATACAAGCTAAACAAAATTGGGCGTTTCAAAACACAATATAAGCTAAACAAAATTGGGCGTTTCAAAACACAAAATAAGCAAAACAAAATTGGGCGTTTCAAAACACAAAATAAGCTAAACAATATTGGGGGTTTCAAAACACAAAATAAGCTAAACAAAATTGGGCGTTTCAAAACACAAAATACGCTAAACAAAATTGGGCGTTTCAAAACACAAAATAAGCTATAAACAAAATTCGGCGTTTCAAAACACAAAATAAGCTAAAGAAAATTGGGCGTTTCAAAACACAAAATAAGCTAAACAAAATTGGGCGTTTCAAAACACAAAATAAGCTAAACAAAATTCGGCGTTTCAAAACACAAAATAAGCTAAATAAAATTGGGCGTTTCAAAACACAAAATAAGCTAAACAAAATTGAACGTTTCAAAACATAAACTAAGCTTAACAAAATTGGGTGTTTCAAAACACAAAATAAGCTAAACAAAATTGGGCGTTTCAAAACACAAAATAAGCTGGACAAAATTGGGCGTTTCAAAACGAAAAATAAGCTAAACAAAATTGGGCGTTTCAAAACACAAAATAAGCTGAACAAAATTGGGCCTTTCAAAACACAAAATAAGCTAAGCAAAATTGGGTGTTTCAAAACACAAAATATAAGCTAAACAAAATTGGGCGTTTCAAAACACAAAATAAGCTAAACAAAATTGGGCGTTTCAAAACGAAAAATAAGCTAATTGGGCGTTTCAAAACACAAAATAAGCTGAACAAAATTGGGCCTTTCAAAACACAAAATAAGCTTAACAAAATTGCGTGTTTCAAAACACAAAATAAGCTAAACAAAATTGGGCGTTTCAAAACACAAAATAAGCTAAACAAAATTGGGCGTTTCAAAACGAAAAATAAGCTAAACAAAATTGGGCGTTTCAAAACACAAAATAAGCTGAACAAAATTGGGCCTTTCAAAACACAAAATAAGCTAAACAAAATTGGGCTTTTCAAAACATAAAATAAGCTAAACAAAATTGGACGTTTCAAAACAAAGAACAATTCACAGGTGGGCTGCTCTGAACAAGAGCAATTGTTGTCAGTTGTAAAGACCCGAGACGTGCCATTGGCCGGAGAGAAATCAGATTAAAAAAGGTTTGAATTTATTTTTCGGATTTTTAGGCATAACCACCAAGGGCTTCCCTAAAGCGAAAACAGCATGCAAAATTAATCACATAAAAGAGCGCCGAAAAACCAGAAAACAACGCCGAACTGTGGTAACAAGAAATATTTGTCCAAAACGTCCAAATCGCCTCCAGCAGATACGAAAGGATGCCAGAAAGTTCGAAATAAAATATCCTCAAGGTTGGGCTGTCCCGGCCTATTTTTGCCATGTTTAACCATTACTGCTGGCTTCTGTCTTTTGCTGATATTTGGTTTGCTTTGTTTTGTGACTATTTTCTTGCCAAAACTAAATAAATGTCATCATGGACAGAAATGTGGAGCAATGAAATGTGATGGCGGTCGATAAGGTTTGACTGTGGGCAACCATGGCATAAGTTCTTTTCCTCCACCAGGAATTAAGGAATAATATCGAAGTTGTAGAAACGAACCACGTGTGTCACAATTCAGGGATAATACGCAAAGAAAGCACAACAAAGTACTCGTATATGGCTTGTATTGTAAGGCTGCAGGTAAGTTTCAACGAACTTTTTGAAGCACCTCGTAAACTCTCGTACACCCAAAAGTGTTTCATTGATGATCGAAGCCTTCGTTCGCACATGGGTTCTGCCGCAAATGATAACAATAATTGCGGCAATATTGTTATGCCATACAAACCTGCGTAACAAACTCTGGCACTTCATTGGAACTAAAATGGATGTAAGCACTCAAGGAAATGGTGACGTTTGCACCTCAGATTTCAGTAGATATGCTGCACAGATCTGCATACGTCTTACGCTGCAACGATTGAATACCGAATGACTAGGTGACGGAGGGGTAGGAAAACGGAAAACGGAAATTCTGGTGCTCGTGATTTTCAGATGATACGCTTTTCACATCCCACATCATTTGCTGCGGGATTGCGAAGCCTCGTCGGATCAGAAGAATGGAAATTTCTTGCGCTTTTGAATAATTATTTCAATCGATCAGAAATATCGATTGATAAATATTCGTATCGCATTGGCGCTTCACTGTGTGGTCACTGAATTCTGTTTCCGTTTGGTATTCTTTCCTTCTGATGCACCTGCAACAACATCTGATGTTATTCTGTTGAGCAACTCAAACAACATCGTGGTAAGGTACCCTTCAATTTATTTATACACGCGTTATCAAAAGTCTTCGAACAAAGGAGTTCATTTTCTGCATTTCAATTTTAACCAGTACTTTAAAATATCGCCTGAAGTCTGTTCATTTTCAGAATGGTCCGCACCCTTTTTGCAGTCAGGGATGTGCAAATTTGAGAAAAAATCAGGAATTGTAGATTTTGATCCGGTGGCCTCAATTTTCGAAACTCTGCCAGCTTTCACCTCTTAATCTTTTGCTAATTCTGCTTTTAGGAGGTTTTTCAAATTTCTGTTACCACGATCTGTCTGGTTTGCTGGTCGTTCCGCTCCTGCTTTTAAAATGTGCACTTCTGGTGTGCAGCGCTGAACCGAAACTTCGCTGATGGCCATCCCGTGGCAATTGGCACCGACCTGCAATGGCGTGAGGCCACATCTGCTGTTGTTACCATCAACTGGAAACCAGGCTAACGTATTCATGTCTGGAAAATTTCAAAATCATGTTTGGGTTGCTTTTCCATCTGTTATATGTTTAGTCCAAGCAAACATGTGCCAAACGAAAATGAAAAAATTTTGCCGATGGGGAGACTCGAACCCATGATCTTCGGATCTGAAGCCCAGTGCCGTGCCACTGAGCTAGCGGCGCTTGCAGAAATTTTAGTTCTCCAATCGCGCTTAAATGATGGAGCTCGGATATTCAGGCAGAGAATGTTCAGCAATTTGGACACCTCTGTCATGCCCCCGCTCCCACCTTCGTTTTGCTGCAAGTTTTGGCGCGTACCATTCTGAAAATGAACGCACTTTATGTTCGAGGACTTTTTATAAGCTTTGTATCCGCGAATGTGAACTTGCATGCGCCATACTGCAATCTCAGAACAAAGTTTGTGAAAATAAAATCGTATAAATGGAGAAAAACGATGCAGAATAAAACGACACGACATTTGCTGCGATTGCAGCTTTTGGATTCCGGAGGGGCAGAAAGAGCTACATTTCTTGAGCTTATGAATTTCGAAATATGAGCTTCAAAAATCACTTCATTTACCAGGATGCAGCTTTTGCATTCTGGATGGGCAAAGAAACGGAAACTTCTTGCGCCTGTGATTTTCAAAACATTCGCTACACACATCACACGTTTTTTGCGGGATTGCAGCTTTTGGATTCTTGAGGGGCTGAAAAGCAGAAATTTCTTGCGCCTGTGATTTTCAAAACATACGCTACACACATCACACGTCTTTCATGTGATTGCAGCTTTTGTATGCCGGAGGGGCAGAAATATGTGATCAGCTTTTGGATTTTGAGGCGTCAAAAACCGGAGCATAAAATTTGAGCCGGTTAATTTTTCGTTAAATTTGTTGGATTCACTCAAAACAAATATCCTTATTCTACAGATAACCCCACCTAAATAATATAGATATCACCCCTTAATTAAGGGAAAGAAAGGGCAAGAGGACATGTAACTTGATCAGAACAACAAAAATTACTCGTATCGGTATAATCGTGTCAGACGCCAAAAAGATACCGATTGCGCCCAGCACATGTGACATACGAGCTGTATCAAAGCCGCTTTTTGTTACTCATATGCGGATGTTTTTGGCACTAGCCATCGGATATCACTATAGATGCGCGTATATCGTATGAGCCACAGGTCTCCCGTCAAATGCACGAAAAGGATTTGCGTGTTTTCTCGCAACCTGGCTGTGAAATTGACGCTCAGTGCGGCAAGGTGGCGATCCTCCCGTTTGTGCTCATCAGTCAGAGTAAAGGCAGGGTGTTCTGTGTTGGCGTTCTTTCAGAAAATTGTGGTTTTGGTAGAAACATGGCGGCGGCATGAGGCACACTCATGACCAGTGTTCAATATTCTTGTTTATTTATTTTATTAGCCGAGCGAAGGGAGGCTTCTTATGCGACCGGGAAATGCACGGATGTCACAAACTGAAATTTTGAGAAATCGGGCGGATGGATTGGACCCCAAATGGGAGTGGTGATGGAAATTGGGTGTCCGTACCGGGGAAAAATTCGAAAAATGATTTTTCGCCACCCCTTTTGGCAAAAACGACCCTTTTATGTTTTTAGCGCTTCGTTTTTATAAGGATGAATTCGAGTGCGCCGGGACCTGCTTCTTCAAACACCGCGCTGCAATCACCGATTTCTGTTTGAACATAAAAGTTAATCAACATTGGGTCCGATTACCACTTGGATGGGAGACCGCCAATGAATGTCAAGTTCCTCATTCTTTTTTGTTTTCATTTTTTGGCTTTCTTCTCTTGGTGGCGTTTTTGACATTTGCGGCTTTTCAAAACAATTTTGCAGATTTAAATTTCCGGGTTTTGACGCCCAATTTTGATGGGAATTCCGAACTTGGGTGTTTGAAAACTTTTTTGGATTGGCATTCAGTTTTGCATGGAATGTATCCCGCTCCATTTTTCTTGATTTTAGCCAGCCGGAGCTTTGCTCACGGTCGGAGGGGGATGGTGGATGGGTTTGGGTGTCGTTCCAGACGATTGCGCGGTGTGCCACCGGGAAAAATACGAAAAATGATTTTCCGCCACCACTTCTGGCAAAAACAAACCCTTTGTGTCTTTAGCGCTTCGTTCACAAGACAGAATTCGAGTGCACCGGGACCTGCTTCTTCAAATACCGCGCTGCAATCACCGATTTCTGTTTGAACAAAAACGTTGAGCAACGTTGGGTTTGGATACCACTTGGATGGGAGACCGCCAATGATCGTCAAGTCCATCTACTTTTTTGTTTTCATTTTTTGGGTTTCTTCAATTGATGGCAATAATTTGTGACAATTGCAGCTTTTCAAAGTGATTTTCCAGATTTTAATTTCCAGCTTTTGACTCGCAATTTTGATGGGAACTCCGAACTTGCGGGTGTTTGAAAACTTTTTCCATGGCATTCATTTTTTACAGGACACAGGATTTTATGGATTTGTTGAATTGAATAGTATTTTTTCGGAATTGTTTGAGAGGAATATGGGATACTGTTTTTGGAAGTTTGATATTTCTTGTTATTTTGTTTTTTGTCGGATCGGAGAAAGATGTTGCATGGACAGTTTTGCATGGAGCAGGAACTGCCCACACTTCGGCTACACACAGAAAACGGCCAACACCAACTCCATTTTTCATTGATTAAAACCAGCCGGAGCTTTGCTCTCGGATGGAGGGGAATTGTGGAGAGGATTGGGTGCAGTTCCAGACAATTGTGCCACACCAACGACTCGAAATTCGGAACCTCATGTCATCAACCAAAACACGCACCGGAGTGTTTTGGTTGATGGCATGAGGCTCCGCTATGTCGGGTTTCTGCCATCTCGCGGTGTAAACCTTTCGACCAGAGTTTATACTATACCATGTTGACATGGCATGCACCCCCTCCCCTCTCGCACAGGGAAAGATCGAAAGGCTTTCCAGCTCTGTGCAGAATTTCAGCTGTGATGTGACAGTTTCTGTGTGATGGTTGGTTGGCGAACAGATCACGAGGACAAGGAAGGAGGAGGATGATTCGAAGGCTTTTTTCAAGGCCGGGTTGCGAGTTTAACAAACCCTGCCGCGACTTCAGATGGCAGGCCGGGGCCCCCAGCGAGCATTGTTTTTTCCGAGAGGGGACAAGGTTAGGTCAGGTTCAGATAGCTTTCGGTTAGAAAAAAATATTTTTTCTTCTTGGAATTGAAGGGCCCCAATCGAGCATTCTTGCACAAAACGCTCTCTGTGATCAAAGTCGCGGCAGGGTTTGTAAAAACGCGGCCCGGTCTGAGTGGGTCATAGCAGTTTCAGTTTCGTGCCCAGAGTAAGATCTCTGAGCAGGCCGTCCAGATGTGTCTGTGCGCTCAGAATGTGAATGAATCGGGTCGCAATGCAGATGGAAGATATGTAGAGTTGGTTCGTGTCGCCGGAGATGGAAACTGTTTGTTTGCCAAAAATATGGCTCAAATATACGCTCGGCTGGGAATTGTAGACAATTTTACTAGTTTATTCGAGACCACCATAAAACTCGGATGAGGTGGCCGACAGAAACGGCTACTCGAGATTCCCACTCCAAAGAACCAGTCACGATGCTTGATGCACAGCTACGGGATGGCAGAATGCACAATACATGATGATCTGTATGACGGGAAACTTACGGCGCTTAGTGTATCTATATGTGCCTCTATTTTGTGTAGTTTTCCGCAGGTTTAAGATTTTAATTCAGATGAGTTTGACGTAGACTTGACTGATATCGATACGAATGGAAGCAAAAAGAGAGGTTGATTTGCAACGGTATAGCAGGACGATTTCATGCTGTGTATAGTGGCGGCGGAAAAAGATTACTCATACGTGTGTTTTTCCCATCTAACTGTTGCCTCCGAAACTTTTTTTTTCTTTCTTTTTACTCTTATGCAGTTGGTAGAAATTAAAGCGCCAAATTACAAAGGAGCTTTCTAGAGGTGTAAGATTTTGACATTAGTGATGAAAGCGGATCGTTTATTTCTACAGCATGGAGTTTTTGCTAAATTCTTAAGAATGGAAATTTTTCACATGTATGGGTAATCTTTTTCCGCCGCCAGTATACACATTGAATGAGCACCCGTTTTACGATCTAAAATCAACACTTCGATACTACACGTAAAACGAATTGCTATTCGCAATATAAAACGTATAGTGAAACACTGTAACTATGAAAGGTAAATGAGTTTCCCACGCGTTTTTCTCTACGCAAAATATTGATAATGCGCGGATGGTCTAATTTCAATGGAAAATTGTGGCTACTTTTTATCTCCACATCTTTGCTGATAGGAAAGACTTTTATCGCCTCTCCGCTTTGCCATGGAATGTCTAACATTCACCCTTACATTCGTGGGTTTCTGCGCATACCCATGCACGAACACACCTCACCACATGACATCGTACGCAGGTGTTCATTAACGTAAAGGCGTCGTTTAGAATCTATGCATGGCAACGTATGTCCGCCGTGAAACATCATGACATTGGTGTAAGGCGAAAAGTTAGATCAATCCCTGTTGAAATTAGATGAGCCTTGTGCCAGCCGCACCTTTAATATTTCTCCTGATGCACGCATGTGCACCAGGACTTTTGATTGACCCGGTATAAGATAATTCGCTTTTGGCCTCTCTGACTTTCATTCAGGCCACTCGCGTATCCTCAGGCAGGAAAAAGTTCACGATCAAATTGATTATATTTGATTTTAGTTATTAACAGAACTCTGTTATTAGTAGGGAAGGAATCACCTTTCCCAACAGGAAAAGGTACTCGAATTCACTCTCATTCGAGGTCACCACTGTATGACCACAATTGGCACAACAACAATTATTCATTATTGTCACATGTATGTGCTTATTATTGGCCGGTTGTTAACTGTTGCACTGGGATTTGGATAAATTGTCATGCATAAATGTGTTTCTTTCATAGGGACAGGTACGCACATTGCAATTGATGATGCAAATTGCACATCCAATGACATAAAATGAAACATGAGGTTTGTCGCCAGCGGCCCTCAGGTGATGCAAAAATTAACTTGATCTGTTTCACTGTTCGTCGATGAGTGCAAATCTGTCGTTTGCCATGCATTGGATGGGTGTGTCGCAGGGAAGTGTTCTTGTGTCCCTGGTCCGTTGGAGGTGTCAAACATTATACCATAGCGCTGCCAAATTTAACCGACCAGATTGCATTCGTTCTGCGAGACCAAGAACAAATGGTTTTCGGCTATGCATGCATAGGGAAAATAACCCTGGTCTAATTTCTCGCTGTGATTTTGATGGCATTGACCGATTGCGATTCGATTTCAGTTGACCATGCTTGCTGGTGCTGGCTGGCATTGACACTTGTAAAAGGTGTTCGAAAAAAAGGAAAAAAGAATATGGGTTTCGAAAATCAATCTTGTTTCAAGAAAACAACCTTCAGCAATAAATGCATGCGTAACAACAACATAAACAAGACACGCCTTGAACAAACAGAAAATTATTTGAGTTCACAAATAAACGCTTTTGAACTTTTTCCAACACAGATTTGTTCAATTGTCCGAACCGATGAGCTCTCCAACGGTTTTTGCGTGGCTACTGTCTGAAAACTGGGGCCGGACCATTTCTTTCCGCGAACACTTTTCTGTCCAGTTTACTTTTGACAGGCCTCGTAATCCACAGACACGATGCTTCTAATACAATAATTGCAAAATTCAAACCAACGACGGACGCGACGCCGAACTTTCATTAACCAGTCCAACATCCAGAAGACCTATGATGCAGGTATTCTGGATCACGATGTTGGTCATATACCTATTCAGATGTTGATGTCAGATCGACTTCGCACGGAACATGAGCAACGCAACGTGCTAACCTCGTGATGGGTGCTTGTGCCGGGGAAAACTCTCTCTCTCTCCCTCCCTTCCTCTCTCTTCTGCGTCAATGTGGCTGTGTCCAAAACTGGTTCTCAATGAGATCTTGAGCATGCCCAACTGTATTTGTGGCCGCCAAAATTTTGAGACAGTGTTACAGTAATACGTGTAATTATGAGATTGGCAATGATTTTTCACTTTCTCGAAGAAGTCTGCCGATAATACGAAAATACGCCATTTGCCCATGAAAGACCTCGCCGTCTATGAGTCGTCGTACATCCGCATGCTTGATTGTTTTCCGATGTCAGAGCCGTTGGCCGTGCTTCTGATGGGATCTACTTCGTATGTGTCCTCAGAGCGAGCATGAACACGTTTAAACTTCAAGATAGAGAAACTCGTTTTCTGCAAGCATGTCATTGGATGTGGGATTGGGTCTGGACCATTCTATTTTTTCAATATGCCAACAAATATTGTTTCATTTAACAAAGTTTGTGCCTGAAAACTTTGCCAAAATTTGTGTCCTTAGTTCAGTCAGACATTTCACGAAAAAATTATAGAAAAAAAATTGGCATTCGTTTCGCTACCGAATTCTGCCATGCGTCGAGTTGAGTTTTGAAATCTTTCCATAACCATTACAAAAGTAGTCTGGGCTGCGCCTGATAATCAGTGGCCTTGTGCAGCCCCTGAAAAGGGCCTTTCGTTAGTTTCCTGTTTTGTTTCCATTTCCTTATTGCTGATGAATGTGCGAATGATTGCCGGATGCCACTCAGCATTCACAGGAATGGGTCCTCATTTTGGTGAACAGATCGACACCAGGCCTCTGCCTGGTAGCTTGGCATGGCAACAGAATCTATCTTCATCTTCAAAATAGCCGAGAGTTCTTCAAAGAGTTCTTCCATCATTTGTGTAATTTCTCCTGTTGCCGGATCAAGGAAATTCTGATAGTAGTTCACGGTTTCTTGAATGTAACCCAATTGATAAAAATTAAATAATTTACGATGACTCTTCTTCTGAAATAATAATTCGTCAATTATCCTTCGGCCAATCATTTTGAATTATCGGTATCAATGTGGCACTATCAATCCCATCGCTGAACAGAACTGTGAAGAACTTTCGCTCAATTATCTGCTTCTCGTTCTCTGTTCTGTTCTTCGCCATGCAATAAGACCAAAAAGATCCAAGGACTACCAGCCAAGCCATTTGCCGGCCACGGTTGCGTTGGGTTCTGATAAGGGTTCCATCAGGATCAGTTGCTGGGATCTGCTCTGCTGGGAGATCGCCCCGTTTTTTCTTACAAACGGCACTTCCGCATCCAATAATTGGAACACTCGGAAATTTTTCATTAGGGCCTGCTACGTTTTGCATGCCATTTGTCAACACAAAGCGCAATAAAGCATAATTTCCGATGGTACCTTATAGCACAGATAAACACGAAATACGATAGTCATCAGCCAATCGGTTGAACTTCGGGTTGCACAGCCACTTACCAACGCCAACGCCATTGTTGATAGATACAATGATTCTTTTGGATGCGGATTCATCAGATCAGTTGTTGCTCTGAATCTGGATATGCATCGTCAATTCCTTTCTAACCCCAAAGGTGGATGTAGGTACCTGCCTAATGACACTTCGAAGAAAATATGAACTGTTTTTTGTCATTTTGCCCATGTTTTGTTCTTGACTAATTAAAATTTTCCTGACACTTTTTGGAGGATCTCTTTCGAATGCTTGATCAAAAAGCAAGCGCTTGTTCATGAGGACGAGGCTCATCAAAGCATTGAAAAGTAACCATAGTCAAAGTTTTGCATGTTGGCATTAATTCCAGAAGAAAAAAAGAATATTTTCAGAAACAAATATCCAAGTATTGCTTAATCTTTGCTGTGATGACTAGACTCAATGGAAACTGAAAATAGCGTCAAGGAAGGAGCAATCGGGTGGTTGCCGCCCTCTGCCTTTCTGCAACTGTGTTGTGCATCAGAGAAAACAATGCAGCAATAACGCAAAAGCCCAATTGCCTGCTTTTCAAAATGGACTGTGGATTCTAAGGCGAACAGCGATCACGAACAAAAATAAAAGCGACAGAAACTTCGAGTATTTGCAGAATAAAGTTCAATTTCCGTTGCACGAAAACGCCGCAAATTCCCAATGCGGAATTGTCCAGAAAACGTTTTGCTGGACAATATCGACGTTTGCATGGCCAAAGAATTTTTGGCCTCACTGTGCCTATACCTATCTTTCGTTTTCTTTGCTTTGACAATGGTGGTTACGGAATCAGCACAAACTGATGAGCTGTGGCTGTGGGTACCTGCCTATATTCGTGGACATGAAGAGTAAATCAGTCATGCGGAAACATGGAAAATCATTTCGTGCCAGCTGCCATGCTTTTGTGAACAAGCTGTTGTGGCAGTCGAGTCGTCTCATCCGATTGGACGACCTAATTTTGGTTCTTTGATCTGCAGATATATTTCATTTCTGACTGCTGCCTTCCGCGCACAGATGGTCTCACGCCTTACAGGTAATAACTCCTGCCCATTATAACGGATAAAAGGACAAAATGGAAAAAGGAAAAGGAATAAGAGAGAAGCAGCGTCGGAGCGAGACTGTATGGCAATGGCACGCAAGAATGAATTTTTTGTCGAAGTCAACGCAATGATGTTCGTAAAATGCTGCTTTGAATGAATGACAATGAAAAAAGCTTGAATTTACTAATGCGGTAGTGCGTCAAAAAATTCCTCATCTGATTGTGATCCCCCTGCCGCTGCGATTTTGAAGCTTTTGAAAGACGATTACGATTTTGAAGCATTTACCTAAACGCGGTACGATGATAGCACTTTTCAAACGGATTTCGTCTTTGAACGGAACGGTTGGATTTTTGACTTCATTATCAACTGAAACAATGATTTTTGTCACGGAAACAACAATTCCTCCTCCAATTTAGCACACTTAGCAAGACGGTTTACCAGTCTGCAATCCAGTCTTACCGGGCTTTGGCATGCCATCCCCAGAAACTTCGGTCGTTGTATAAGGACATACTTGAACTTTCAGGATACAAGTAAAACAACAGAAATGTAGTTCACCTTAAGGTCCATGCATTTGAGATGATACCCCTCGTTGCAGCCGCAGTATTTCACCATGGCTACGAGCTCTTGGTTCCTTGTTGGATTTGTGCAATGCACAGTTGTTTATGGATCCCAAGTGCATTTGGTTAAAGTCCTTTCACTCTGAGTTGGCGTCGCGCCAAAATTTGTTCAGGGATGCCCGACTTGAAAATGTAGATTTGAAAATATGAAATGTGACGAAGAAAAATACTTACTTGTTGCAGTTCAGGGAACGATCAATCGGGTTCTACGAGCTCAGATACTGAACTCCCAATTTATCAATCACCAAACTCAGACGCCAACTCAGAGTGAAAGGACTATAGGATGTACTACCACGGTTTGGGAACGATAATGTCGTCCCTTCTTCAGGTGTGATGCGCGTAGGATACCGCGCATTGAAGAGCAACGCACAAATCCAGGAGGTCGGACAAGCCAGCTGCACCCATGGAAGTAATATGGCTTCCATCGCTGTGCATTCCAATATAGGCCACCGTAGGATTTCATCACCCACTCCCTTGCGCGGATTCAATTCAATATCTGGCCAAAGAGCAGGTAAAGCCATTGTTCCTTTTCCAAATCCTGTTGCAGCTCATAGGTCAACTACTGTGCATTATAATCCCAAAAATATTGGTTTGCATTTGTCTCCACCCACCACACCAGTTCCCGTGTCTTGTGCATTGTCTGCACTTGAATTGGCAGGGTTCGTGACCTCGGACCAATTGATTCCACACCATTCCCTGTCTCCAGTCCCTCTGATATCTTTAAATGCAGAATGTGCCTCCCACCTCGGCATCTCTCCGCGTGACTTGAATTCCAGCGCATCTCAAGAGGAAGCCACTGCAGAACAAGACAGGTCAATTTATCCTCCAAGCCCAAATGATGCAGGTCGTCGGCTGAACCAGCTGCCTGCCACCGATGGTAGGTGTGCTGCCCCAGAGCCAACTCGTACAAGCTTTAGGTTACCACTTGCTCACACAAGATCGCGCCCATCATCTGCAACCACTCCACCGACTGTTGTCTCTTCTTTGATACCCTCCTCAAATGCTTTGATCCCCTCCTCAAATGCTTCTGTGCTCACTCCCAATTCATCCGACCGCAAGCCTCTTAATATTCTGCCAGCCATAAATTCTCGTTCGGTAAAGGGTGATCTGAAAATTCTCAGCCTCAACTGCCAAAGCTTGCTCAATAAAGTACTGAAGCTTCATACCCTTGTTGAAATACATTCACCTGATCTCATAATATGTACCGAAAGCTGGATTGACGACACTGTGTTTGACGCGGAGTTTTTACCACCGAATTATTACGCCATAAGACGCGACAGAAACCGCCATGGCGGAGGTGTTCTGATTATTGTGTCTAACCACGTAAACTGTAGTCTCATCCACCGTAATGACTCTTATGAGTTCCTGATCTGCCAGATTCTATTTCCCTCTCTAAACACATCCATCTACCTTGTCGCAATTTACCGACCTCCCAGAACTGACAGAGCCTTATTGGACGAGCTTGACACCGAGCTTGCTTGTCTAAATGTTCACTCTGATGTTCAAAAGAATATCTTAGTTATTGGAGACCTAAACCTCCCATCAGTCTCCTGGAATCATAGGTCGATCCTGCCTCATGCGGCTCCCTCGCCATCGAACGAAGCCGCTATCAGACTAATTGACAAATACGATCTATTTGAACTCGTCCAAGCTCCGACTAGAGGTCAAAACCTCCTTGATATTTGTCTGGCCCGGCTCTCCAACATATTCGATGCCAAATGCAAGGTTGACTCGGGTATATCGGACCACGCAGCAGTTTGGTTAACTCTCTCGGGAGCGCAGGTCATGTTCGAAACCCCAGAAAGGCAAATCTACCTTTACGAAAAGGCCGAAAGGCAAGATCTCTCTGAGTTCTTAGAGCGCGAATTAGTCTCTTTTTCACAGTTTCTACCGGCCTCGGTCGATGACCTATGGTCTAGATTCTGTCGCATCGTCCATAACGCCTATAAGTTCATCCCCTGTAAAATTGTGAAGGGTTCATCTCCAGTGTGGTTTAACAGGGAGCTTCATTCCGCTAAAGCTACCCTACGTGGACTTTTTCGCAGAAGGAAGCAATCTGCTGCGGCTAGAACTCGTTATAAAGCTTTTGCTCGGCATTATGACACTCTTAAATTCGAGGCATTGCAAAGCTTCTTGAAGGCACTAAGTAGGAAGCCCTCACACATGTATAAATTTTGGAAATTTGCAAACTCAATGAAATCTGCGAAAGGACGATCAATTGCCCATCTAAAAAATGAAACAGGCCAAATGGTTCACGATAATCATGAGAAGGCAAATATTCTTAATAATTATTTCTCTTCGGTCTTCATAGCTGAAAATGGCTCAGTTTGCAGCAGCAAGGACTCACATGTATTTCCTATTTCTTTTGAGGACGCGAAATTTACAGTCGAAGATATCCTCGGCATTATAAAATCCCTAAAGTCATCCACTGCTTCAAAGCGTGACCTGATTACAGTAAAACTTCTCCATCTCAACCCGCTTTTGTTTGCTAAATTTCTGGCTATAATTTTTCAGGCCATTTTCTCCAGTGGTGCAGTGCCAGCAGAGTGGAAGGTTGCATCTGTTGTGCCTATCCACAAAAAGGGGGATAAGTCAGTTCCTGCTAACTACCGCCCTATAAGTCTTCTTGGTTTGGTGTCTAAAATTTTTGAAAAAATATTGGCAATTAATATAAAAATGTTCCTTGAAGTCAATCAGATTCTCTCTCCCTTCCAACATGGATTTCGCAGCAATCACAGCTGCGAAACTCAACTCAATGGGCTTTTACATGACCTTAATATGAGCTTGGACGCAGGCGAACAGGTTGATGCGGTCCTAATCGACATCGCCAAAGCCTTTGATACAGTGAGCCACCATTTATTACTTCGTAAACTGACCAACCTGGGAATGGATCATTGCATCGTGGAGTGCATTCGTAACTATCTAACGGGCAGATTCCAATTTGTGCAAATTGAAGGGGCTTCGTCAGATTTTATTTCAGTCCCCTCCGGCGTTCCCCAGGGTAGTGTAATTGGCCCCCTACTCTTTCTGCTGTTTATCAACGATTTACCCAATAGTGTTAAATCCTCTAAGATAAGATTATTCGCCGATGATTGCATTGTATATAAAGTTATAAAGTCGGACTCTGATTGTCAAGCTCTACATGATGACATTGCATCAATGCAAACTTGGTTCGATGATAACAAGCTCGCCCTAAGCTCAGAAAAATGTGTGAAAATTACCTTTACCCATCAAAAGAATCCAGTTAATTTTCCATACATGCTAAAATCCAAACTGCTTGGCTCGTGTAAGCAAGTTAAATACCTCGGTTTAACTCTTACCTCTAACTTGTGCTGGAGACCCCATCTCACAAGCATTAGCAACAAAGCTCAGAAAGCCTTATTCTTTGTTCGTAGGCAATTTCGAAAATGTAACAGCGACGTAAAAGAACTAGCATATATTAGCTTTGTTAGGCCGCTATTGGAATACTCATCAAGTGTGTGGCACCCTCATGAGCGTGATCTTTCTGCCTTACTAGAAAGAGTGCAGCGTAGAGCCGCGCGCTTTGTCATGAATGACTATCGCCGGACAGCAAGTGTCACGAACATGCTTGCAACCCTAAAATGGGACTCGTTGGAGAAAAGACGCATCATCAGGCGCATTGACTGTCTTCTTAAAATCATCAATGGGGTTGAGGGCTGGTCAGAATTCCAGAAATACTTGTCCCCAGCCCCTGAAATTGGAAGGCATGACCATCCGTTTAAACTCTGCCCATTTCAGTCCAGGAAAAATATTGGGACTCAGTCTTTCATCCCGCATGTAATTGAGACTTGGAACAAAATCCCCAGAGAGATGTTCTCAAAACCAGTCTCCACTCGAACATTTTGCTCTCTGCTGGGCAGGACAGGGGTTCAACTCTCATAAACTTTTTCCCCCTCCTTCTTTTTGAACTCATCGTTTGCCTTATCGTTATGTTGTCCACTGCCTATTGAGTTATCATTTCATTGTTATCGGTTGCTTTGCCGCAATTAATAATTGTCTGTTCGTTTTCTTGTTCACTGTAAATAATTTGTAAAATTGACATGTATTTAAGCGGGGCTGATGCCCCTAAATACAAGGAACTTCTATTCTATTCTATTCTAATAAAGAAACCTGGAAGCAACAAAGCCCAGCGAAAATGGTTCCAGGTTGTGTTTCACTTTTCATCCGCAAATGCGCCACAATGTTGGCAAGAGCGACGGCGGAGCCGCCTGAAATGCGCGACAGTCAGCGGTGCGACGCCCACAGAAATGGAATTTTCTCTGCAACCTGGTGACGGATTTTGATGAAACTTTCTGTGGTACAAAGCTGAAAAATGAGCGAATTCAGATATGTATGATGATCCCAAACTTTCTGCAGGTAAAACATCCCATCATTTGACAAATCTAACGTGTTGTTGTGAAGATGTTATCAAATTCTGGGTTATTGCCACACATTTTGAATGTTTGCGCGATTTCTTCCGTTGTAACATGGTTTCCACCAGTGGAAGAGTTGTTGGGGAAGCCTTGACCTTTCCAAAAACACCAAAATCATTGCATTTGAGCACCATTTGACTATTTTATCAAGCGAATTCCTTGTTCGCTTGAACGCGAGACCGCTCGAAAACACGAAAAATTGTTGGAAGTGGGTTTTGAAAATTTTCTCCGCAGACGAGTCGGGGCACATCCCGATTTTGTGCGTGGAAAAAAGCAAAATAAAACGAAACTTGACCCAACATTAGCAGCCAAACATTCCCCTTTACCTGTCCTTCCCTTTTACCTAAACTACAGGGTGTCCCGAAAACATTTCGCCAAAATTCGTGGAGATGTTCCTGATGGCAAAACAAATCGAAATTAACCTGTGAAACATTTTGCTCCGGGCCCCCATTTCCATGAAAACCCCCCAAACTCCCCCAAAATGGACCCATTTGCGACATTCATGGGGAGGTAAGATTTCATCGTAGAACTGTCCAATTTTCAGGACAGGTTCTACGTATCGGGGAAAACATAAAATATACAGTGACAAAATTACCTACGAGCCCCCATTTTCACGCAGTGCCCCCCCAAAAATCCAAAAAAGCCCGATTATTGGTGGTCTTGTTTTAACTTTGATATTATTTTTCGAGGACAGATTCCCAAATGTAATCCGAACAAAAAATGTTCAGTAGAAAAGTACTCAGACCCCCCATTTCCACGCAATAGTCACCCAGAAAACCGGTGAAAATGGTCTCTTTTTCATGGTAACCATGGTAACCTAGTGGGTTGCCGTCAGGGTTGCCATGCATGATTATTGGGGAGTGCATTACATGGAAATATGGGGGCCCGGAGCAAAAGTTTTTACTGATTAATTTCGATTTGTTTTGCCATCAGAACATCTCCACGCATTTTGCCGAAATGTTTTCGGGACACCCTGTATATTATTCTTTGTTCAGTGTTTTCTTTCTTTTTTGTGGTCCGGTAGTTTTTGTTTGAGGTGTTCGATGGACAAGTGCTCCAATTCGTGTGATTTTATCATCAAGTGCGGACATTTGCGTTGAAAGTCCTTGTTTTGTTTTTCTTCACGTCGAAAAGAATTTTTTTCACCGTTCAAAAACATTGACTCATGTAGGCCCACCGCAGATTGGCAGGAACTGAGCTGATTCCGAAATCGTTATTTCCGGAGAGCCCAATTTGGAGATTCCAAAAAGGGTTCGAATTCGAACCCTTTTTCGATAACGAAATATTGCCGTTTTGGCAATGGATATTGGGACTGGAATTATTGAGATTAGTTTACCTTTGTCCAAATTTAGATGATCAAATTCGTTTCCATTTCAAAATTCGACCTTGTGCATCATATGAACCGCCATTGTTCACTACCCAAATTCCATCCCCGCTCTGTGAAGAATCATACGCCTATGTTTTAGCTTCTAAGCCAAACGCGGCTTCTTCAAATGGCTTGCCAGTCGCACTCAGTGGTGCTCGTTCTCTAAGTGATTCCGGTGCTTCTGCATCTGCTGAAGCCATTCCTGCGATTCAGTGCTCTGGTGTGCCCTTCGGAGCTCACAATTTCGACACCTCGAAACCACCTCCGAACATGGCCCAAACCAGTGATTGCAGATCACTGGTTCCCCCGCAAAAGCCTGCGAAGGATCGGCCGACCAACCAGCTTCGTCATTCTCCAGACGAATCTCGGTCGTCCGTTCGACTCCCTGCTGCCAATGGTACGAGTGTCACTCGTCCAAGGTCGTACCTCCCCCGGCGGCAAATTCTAACTGGATCACCACAGGATAAGGTCCTAGTGTTGGGGGATTCCATGGTGCGGGGCATAAAAAAGTTTTTGCGTAAGCCTGGAGTGAGTGTTTTGTCTCTGCCCGGAGTGAAAATCCGGCAGCTGACAAATTTTGTTTTGTCCTCATCTTCACTGCTCGATAACGTCGAGCTTGTTATCCTACACGTCGGCACCAATGACCTCAGGTTTTGCGACCGTGCGGAGGTTCTGGTGAGTGACCTTGCGGAACTTGTTTGCGCCATCAAAATGAAAGCTCCGAATGTCATCAATATTGCGGTCTCTGGAATTGTGAGACGGTCTGATATAAGTTCCTCGTCAATTCACGAAATAAATTCCGCATTCTGGAGATTCTGCAGTCCGCGATCAATTTTGTTCGCCGATATAAACTATGATTTCCTCACAACTTGGCTCAAATCAGACGGCGTTCATCTCACCAAGGAAGGACAAATTGCATTATCTCATGCGTTTAATTTTTTCTTAAATTCCGTTTCAAAAAACGTTCATGCCTTTCGTCGCCCTCTGACCATAAGATAGATTTTATTAATTTTTGTTCTTTTTGTTCACTCTGCTCTGCTTGCCACTGTTCCCCTTGTGTGCCAATGCAAAATCTCGCAGACCTTCTATATCGTTGACAAAGCGCTGCGACAGTACCACAAATTCTGCTGTTCAAAGCTGCAACCATGACGCAATTGACGCTCCTGGACCTTTAAATGTTGCTTCTGGCATATTTGTTGACAGCTGGCCAAGCACTTTCAAATCAGTCGGTTCCGGTGCCAATGAAATTTTGGACAAAAAATCCCCTGTTCAAAACGAACGTAATTTTGCTTGCGTTGATTCAAATGAAGCGGTTGTTGCAATGTCGGCTGGAGTGTCTCGTAACACATTTTCTCCAGAAGTTGTATCTCTTCCTAGCTCTCTTAAATTGGGCTCAGTAATACAGGTGAAAAGGCAGAATCCGGTCGCACGGACAAATGCTGAGGCGTCGACTGTTTTTCCCCAAATGAAGTCTGCTATCCATAGTCAATTCAAAAAAACGCCGGTGTTGAAAATCCTCCTTTCTAATTTTCGGAGTCTAAAGAATAAGGTGGCTCAATTTAATACTCTGCTTGAGTTGCAAAAAGCTGACGTCATCGTTGGTGTTGAAAGTTGGTTATCTCCGGAAATAAGGGATTCGGAAATTTTCCCACTGACCTTGTCCATAGAAGAGATCGCTCTAGTGGTATTCTGGAGGAATTTTTGTGGCCCTAAACTCCAGCTTAAATTGCACTGTTTCTTTGCTCACCCTATTTACGAGTTTTTTCTTTGTCTTATTTCGTCTCTTGGTGGTTCAGTCAATTTCTTCAATTTATATATCGACCTCATTCTGTCAATTCTGCCATATTTAGTGCACGTGACGACTGTTTAAACAATTTTAAATTTCTGGAACGTGCTCGAAAATCACTGCTTGTTTTGGGGGATCTAAATTTGCCGAGCATAAATTGGAAAGAATGGAAAGTAATCACAAATCCTCTTTACGGGCTCGAGCTAAATTCGTCTGCTCTCTCATTTGCTTTTAAGTATAATCTGCAGCAATTCACTGTTTCCCCCACTCGGGCTAATAACCTGCTTGATGTATCCCTCGCCAGAAATCTGCCTCAATTCAACTGTCGAAGAAGGCATTTCTGACCACAGGCTGGTTTTGTTGGAACTCAACTTTGCAAAGCACGTGACAAAAAAACCGGACAAATCTGTTTGGTTTTTTGAGCAAGTCAACCTTAACACTTTGTCGAGTTTTCTTCTGGCCAAGTTTGACAATTTTCTTCCTCATTCCAGGTGCAAGCCTAGTGTTGATGATCTTTGCGAGTCCTTTTCAAAAATTGCTAGAGAGGCAATGGAAATTTGTGTCCCGAAGAAAAATGTGCGTTCAACGCCCAAACCACCTTGGTTTTCGAAGGAGCTTCGGTTTTCAAAACAAAAACTGAGGAGGCTCTTTCGCCGAAGGGGGATTTCAGGCGTTTATGCCACTGCTTATAAATCAGCATTAAAATCCTATAATTCGCAAAAAACATTCTGCAATTCTGCATTAGAAAGTTATCTTGGCTCCTTCCTTGCAGGAAATAGAGCAGGATTAAGGAAATTTTGGAATTACAACAAGACTGTTAAATCCACCGCAAAAAATCTCCCTTCCTTGCACAGTAATAATGAGGACCCAGCCTCTCTGGTGGCTGATGCTGCTGGTAAAGCAAATCTTCTAAACTCAACTTTTGCCAAAGTGTTTAATAAGTCCTCATTTCTTGTACCTTCTCTTAATGATGTTTGTAATCCTTGTCTGTGTTCTGCACCTATTATTACCGAAACATCTTCATAGGATGAAATCAAAAATTTATGAAGGTATGATGACTTTATCACAGCCAGGTTTCTAAAGCTGTTACCCGCAGTATTCAGCAAATTTTTACTGCTAAAGATTTTGGGGACATTCCAACCGCTTGAAAGAGATCAGTTATTGTGCCAGTATTCAAGAAGGGTAAAAAACTGATCCTTCAAATTACCGCCCCATAAGCCTGCTGAGTACATGCTCCAAGATCCTTGAGTTTTTGATCGCAGTGCGCATCCGTGAATTTCTTGAATCTGGGAATTTACTTTCTCCTGCTCAACATGGGTTCAGGGCTGACTACTCTTGTACAACTCAGCTTGCGGCCTTTATACAGGAAGTCTCGATAGCTTTGGACTCTGGCTCTCAAATTGACGCAGTTGCTATCGATTTGGCCAAGGCATTTGATAAAGTGGACCATAAGTTGCTCATTTTTAAACTGGCCAGTCTGAAAATTGATCCTTGTATTGTCAATTGGCTGCGTGGCTATCTCTCAAACAGGGCGCAGTTGGTCCGGGTGGACGGGCAATTGTCTGACCCTGTCCCAGTAACTTCTGGGGTTCCTCAAGGCAGCATCCTAGGGCCGTTGTTATTTATAATTTTTATTAATGAATTACCCAGTTTTATAAATTGCAAAATTCGTTTTTTCGCAGATGACTGCCTTTTGTACACTAAAGTTGACTCTTTACCTGACTGCCTGGCTTTGCAAGCGGACTTGGATGCTATCTCCGCGTGGTGTACTTCTACGGGCATGGAAATCAGTGTTCAAAAATGTAATACTATCTCATTTGCCACCAAGAAGTCTCAACTAGATGTCAAATATTCTCTTTGCGGCTTTCCGTTGGCAAAATGCTCCGAGATAACTTACCTTGGTGTTGTTCTTGAGAGTAAACTAAATTGGCAGCCTCACCTTGCTCGCACTGCAGCAAAGGCTAATTGCGCCCTTTATTTCATAAAACGGAACTTTAGGAAATGCCCTGCAAAAATTCGAGAACTTGCATATAAAAGTCTTGTTCTCCCAATAATGGAGTATGCATCTCCTGCTTGGGATCCTTTTCTCGCAACCAACTGCAGCATTTTGGAGTCTGTCCAGCGCCGCGCCGCGCGATTTGTTATGGCTGACTACAAGCGCACGAGCAGTGTGTCTGAAATGATGCTTTCCCTCGGCTGGAAACCCCTGGCTATCCGAAGAAAAATTGCCACCGTTGTACAGTCAGAAGTGCCTGGAAATTTTTTCCGATGTGCTCTCAGGGACATAATTTAGGGGGCCATCGGTCTCACAGTCGAGAAATGCCTCGCCGCGGCTCACTTTTTTCTCCCTGGCATGTGCTCTTGGCTTGCCCTGGTGGGAAATTTGATGGGGACGCGGACAAACGTCCACACGGACAATCATCCACACGGACAAACGTCCACACGGACAAACGTCCACACGGACTAACATCCACACGGACAAACAGCCACACGGACAAACGTCCACACGGAAAAAACGCCACACGGATTTTTGTCCAAACCACCCAGCACCGAACCGGACAAACGTCCACACGGACAAACATCCACACGGACAAACGTCCACACGGACAAACATCCACACGGAATTTTGTCCAAAGAACCAAACATCGAACCGGACAAACGTCCACACGGATAAACATCCACACGGAAAATCGTCCACACGGACAATCTTCCAAACGGCGAATAATTTTGCCCTTAGAACAACCAGGCTGAGGCAAAACAGGAAGTTCTCTTTCGCCTTTTGCATGTCACAGGCATACAAGTTCACTGAACGCATGAACAGAACTTCCAGGGATATTTGATTGGTTCTAATGGAAATAATGAAAGGAAGCCCAATTGTCATCTCATGCGGAACGTCATCAAACAACTGCAATTCTTTGTTGGATAAGGGACCAGGGAAGTGCACCCACCCATTTTTGCGTTAGGGAAATTTGCGTGGTATTTGACAGGTCTGGTATTTTTTGTTTTACCTTGCATGCTACGATGCATGTGACTCAACTTGACAGCACCCTTTGTGATCTGCAGCCAAATCCAGGTGGACAAAAAGGATTGAATTTGATTGGAAAAAGACTTGCATGGTTTACAGACCACCACCTCTTTCAACTTCTATTAATGACCCGACCTCTCACTCAATCTGCGTTTGTTTTTTTTTCGGGATGCGTCATCCCGACCCGTGACCAGGTAAATGCGTTATAAAAGGATAATGCCATGCATTGCTTCCGTTGGTCATGGAAACCTTGGCAAGCTGCTTCAAAAGAGGGACCAAATCGCAAGTCAGTGGTTTGCCGAGACGCAACTTGAAATGGACAACACCGGACATTTTTGCAGCGAATGCGAAAAAGTGTGCTCTTGAGGTGGAGTTTGTTCCCCGGCACGAGCTGCGTGGTTCCTCGAAAATTACGCTTCGCCCACCTCGGGGAAGAAGACACCCCCCAAGTTTTTGCAAGAACATGATGGTGGCAATGTAGTCTGCGGAGCCAATGATCCAAATTTGTAATCAGAATATGGACGAATCTGGGTTTTCTTAAATTGATATTCATTTCATGTTACATGATTTCCAATTCAGCTTTTCATGTAGGTACTAGGTATCTCATGTGACGCGTTTGCATTTTCTGGAAAATGAGGCAGCCATAGTTCAAAAAGAGACAACCTGAATGATTTCAAAATCAATGACAGCAGAAAGCCTCGCATGAGTATCATCCCAGTCAATTGGGAATTACCACAGCGCACATATGCCAGTTTTGGATAGTCTTGAATTGTGGGAGTCAAAAGAATTCATCGGACCGGCAGTCACGGTTTGTTTTTTGCTGACACCCACGACGATAAGCGTCCCGTGAAATCGCGACTGGTGTAGCCTAATCCTGATATCTTCAAATCCTAAGTAAAAAATTCCGGCCAAAGATTCTGGCTGGTAACGTAAATTCTGACGAAAGGTTTCACGATCGGTCGAGATGCATTCACTGAAAAAACACTTCTTGAAAATCAGAAAGGACAAAACATCATTTCAAAATGCACTATGGTTTATTCCCTATGGGCATCTATACAGCATTTCCCAAAAGTCACTTGACAACCCCAGAAAAGTGCATTGCAGTTTTGAAGCAACTATGGAAGCTTGGAGTGGATTTTGTTTCAATTCGAATGGATAACGCCTGCAGCAGGCAGCCTATGCCCAATCTGAACCTGAAATCTGTATAGGAAAATCGCCCCACAAGAGAATATTGAAAACTAGGAAATAGCAGGGGTTGTCAAGTGACTTTTGGAACAACCTGTATATGATATGTCATACCGGTTTTATTTTGCGACCCCGATGTATTTGAATCACAAACTTTGTTATCATTTTTGTCCAGAAAAACTTTGGGCTTGCTTCTCTGTCAGAAGCCGCCTTTTTCATGTGAAAAAAATTGCATCTCCTTTCAGTACGTATGCGTATCCAGATATTTTGAGAACTGCTTATCAAAATGCAACGTGTGTAACCCTGATCAAAACCACATCCTCAAATCACTAGACGGACTCTTCCCTGACACCAGTATTAAATTCCACCATTTTAATGCAACTCGTTGAAGCTCCACGTTGTTCTGAAGTGGGCTCTTAACTGTGAATTTGCTACTTTTTGCCGCAGAGCAGATGCCATAAAATTCCAGTCTTGCTATTACCCCCTTTGATTTTTAGAAAAATAAGAAGTTGAAGACGAATGTCGTAGTGAATGTCTCATGAGAACGATGTTTCTCCTCTGTAGGATATCTAAATTTTTCTAGGTGTTTTTTGTGACATTGAATGTTCGCTTTGGTCATGTTTCATCGATTCTGCGAGCAGACAGGGCAATTTTGGTACGGATTTTCGAAAAGTATTCTCGGGCAATAATACTTTAATTACGTTAGCAGGTAGAATGATGTCAGGGCTAGCATTAACTGCAGTTGATCTGTCATCATTCGCAACTGTCTCTGAAAACCATCAAAATTTTGCTCGTTCACAAACCGACTTTTTTGCTTGTGAGCAAGGGTCATTTTGAAACACCCTGTACCTCAGGGGTGTTGTGGAATTCGTTCGACAATGGTGGCAAACAAAGGACACCGGCCACCGTGGACTACTTCCAAAATGGCCCGAGCTTGGATTGCGTATTTTGCAAAACAAATGAATGTGAATTGGTGGAACAGTTTGTCTCTTTTGAAAAATCTGCACTTTTTTCATCAGTGTAAAAAACACATCGAATTCAATTGCTTATCCACTTAGTATCAAAAGCCTGATACCGCTGTCCTTTTGCACAACAATAGAACAAGGTTCGAAATATATGTGGACAAAAAATATCTAAAATCGCACGCAGGATAACCAAACACCGAATCAGTTCTCAAAAATATTCGTTTAAAAGAGAAAACGCACCTTTTCAACAGAAAAAGCACATGCAGGCGTTTATACCAATTGGGATTTAATCCGATTTAGATTATACCAGTCATAGATGTGGCCAAACAGTCACACAGAGAAATAGACACGAGCAATTTTGCCCTGACACAGAACCGGACAAACGTCCACACGGACAAACAGCCACACGGATTTTTGTCCACAGAACCCAGCATCGAACCGGACAAACGTCCACACGGACAAACATCCACACGGACAAACGTCCACACGGAAAAACAGCCACACGGATTTTTTGTCCACAGAAGCCAGCACCGAACCGGACAAACGTCCACACGGACAAACAGCCACACGGACAAACGTCCACATGGACAAACGTCCACATGGACAAACGTCCACACGGAAAAACGTCCACACTTTTTGGACAATTTTCCGTGTGGACGTTTGTCCGTGTGGACGTTTGTCCATCGCCCCAATTTGATCTCTGGAACACCATTTTTCACCCAAAATGAACCTTGGTTTTTTAAAATTTTATCAACTTGTTGGGGTCTTCGCCCCAGACCCCCCACCGGGGGCTCTGACCCTTGGAACCCCGTTGGGGTTCTGCCCCAGACCCCGTTTATTGGTGAACATCGCGACAATACCCCCGTCTGGGCAAGGGTCTTGTCCCGCCCAGACGGGGGTCTGGGCGGGACAAGGCAACGATAACGCTTGCCTTTGACTCGGCAAGCGTTATCGTTTATTCTATCGAAACTGACTATCTATAGCCCAGCAGAAAAGTTTGTGTGGTTTTAGGCACATCCTGGAGCCTGGTGGCAGTGCATTCCACCCAAAAATAAAAACAAAAATCGTCAAAAAGGAAAACGGAATGCGCGTTTTGCATCTCACACTGTGTCCATTTCCCATTCTTTTGCCAACGTGGTGGCGCATTTGCGGGAGAAAAAGGAAACACAAGGTGGAACCATTTCGGGCTGCAGAGAGATGGCGCTATGTTACTTCTAGTATTTTATTAAACTTCTTTGGCTGCACCTAGATAGCAGCGAGTGCTCCTACCATATAGGTAGCACTTTTCGTGCCGAAACTGTGGTAGCACAACCTACCAACCACTTGGAATCAAGAAAAAACCGTTGCGTTGCACAAATCATAAATGTCCCAAGGAAACCAAAGCCAATCAATCAATGGTTTTGGCATCAGGCACCTTGTTGCTTCGGCGGTCTAACATGCAACCCGCCTCAAGGCAGTAATACGAATAGAAGACGAGCTCTGACATGATTATGTACGAAGCTCAGAAATCAGGCAACGATACACAATAGCCAATCCTATACACAACAAGTCACTATCCATCACTAATCTCCCAACTGAAAAAATTGATCAACTTTTTTTCCCTAATTTTCAGGAGTCACACTTTTGATCAGGAAGCCCACTCGATAAGTTAGTGTATATGCCACTAATTTTAATGGGTCCCTGCCACTAAAATTCAGAGATGGGCAATTGATATTTTCATGAAAAATAGGGAGGACTAACACTTAACTTAAGAGGTATAGATCTATAAAAGCCGAGGAAATGGCACTGCCAGAAAGGGATTCATCCCTAATATGCCAGACTAAACATGCAAACTATAACTAGACTAAACATGCAAAACTAAACATGCACTTCAATTAGAGCCAATCCTATACAACTGTTAATTTGAGTGCAATTTCCACTGAAAATCAGATAGCGCAACTAAAATCGAATCGGTTTAAACTTTCACTCCCTAAACTTAAGTACCATATTACCTGATTTTAAGAATCCATCATGCATTTATACCCATGAGAATATGATTCGTAAAAGTTAGTTGAAATTCCTTTGAAATTAGGAAAGAATATTCCTTGTCTGGAAATTTCGATTTTCACTGCAAAGCCCTCTTGAGGCAAAGTAGTTTCCCTGAAGCTGGGGAAACCCAACAATTTCAGAGAAAAATAGTTCTTTTTGAAAGAAGGAGCAGTAATCACTTACATTTTAGTACATGAAACACCCACGAAGATTACCTAATAGCTCTCTGGACACGCAGTCGACAATAACTATTGGGGAAGTGCAGCGAAGCAAACGAAAAGCACATCAAAAGTTGCAATTCAATGAGTGCGAGCTGAGGACTGAATACGGAATGCCTGCCAACGGAAATGCTTGTTTACCTCGGTATGTTCAATTTCTGTAACACTGCTTGTGAACACGATTAGAGAAGAAAAAGTTAGAGGTCTGAATTTTTTAATTTTTACTCGTAAAATGAAAAAAAACCCAACATTTTGGCCTTTGAAAAATCACCCATCTATCTATTCTAATTCGCAATGGTGAGCTACTGTGGGAAAGTTGATGAAAATGATAGTTTTATTGGTTTTCGAAAACTAATAAAACTATCACTTTAAGCAATCACAAATGTTTTGCTGTTTTTGCAGATGACCCTTTGTGGCGCATTCACATGGCAAAACAACAAAACGCCACCGCAGCATTAGGTATTTGATAAGAGAAAATTGAAAAGCATCAGAAAAAGTCACAGAAAGACTGGGATGCTCATTTCTGCAGAGAAGGCATTCAATAAGAATTACGTACTTGCGATTCTCTGGAGGAGATGATTTTTTATCCCAGTCTCCTAAAGGGATCTTTTATACGTATATATTACAGATGTTGAAAAATAACAGCTGTGTTTTTTGTGGGATATTGTATACCTTCGTCGAGCGAGATGTTCCCGATATTAATGTGCTTCCTGATCCCTCAAACTACAGACCCATTAGCCTGCTAGACACCTGCTCAAAAATTTTTGAGTATTATTGCGCAGCACATCAGGAACTTTATGCAAACAAATTATTATTATTATTATTATTATTATTATTATTATTTAAACAATACTGTCCACAAAGGCAATGGTGGCAGAACGACGAACAAATCTGAGTCCAATGGTTAAAATTAAAAATTGTCAAAACATTTTAAAAGACAAGGGCGAAAACAGATTGGCAACAAAGAAAGTCATGATCAGTTACAGAGTTGTTGCAAGGTGCGATGCCTAGGGATGCTTTTGCTCTCAAAATTGTGGGGGATGCAGAGGGGGAGAATTCCAATCTCGAATGGTGCGGGGAAGAAAGAATTAAAAAATCGATTGGTACTGCAAACCGGACCAGTGAGTGCTAGGCCATTATCTGTTCTACGCTGATTAAGTTTAATGGAATAGTTCGTTGGTAAAGAAAAATTGAAGGAATGTGTAACAATATCACTCAACAATTTAATTCGGCGTTCTTGGCGTCGTTGTGACAGGGGGTTAAATCAAGTTCCTTCATCAAACCGGAAACACTCACGCCGCGTTCAAAAGATCCTGTTATCATGCGAGCAGCCCTCCTTTGGATCATTTCCACCCTAGATGCGTCCGCACGAGTAACAGGATCCCACACCGAACAAGCATATTCCAGGATTGGTAGGACAGAAGCTAGGTATGCCTTAACCTTGGCTCGACGGGAGGAGTAACGAATATTTCTTGATATGAAACAAAGAGCTTTACTGGCTTTATCACAAGTGAAATTGATGTGATCCTTCCACGACAGATCGCTTGAAAGCAAGACACCTAAGTACTTAAAAAGGGAGACATTTTCAATTTGGTTTCCATTTATGAAGTATGTTGCGTCACAAAATGTATTCTTGCGGCGACGGGAGAAGGACATGGATTTCGTTTTAGCGGGGTTGACCTGCATACCCCAGGCATCGCACCATGCGGAAACCCGGTTGAGGTCAGACTGCAGCAGCTCCGAGTCTGCAGGGGATGTGATTGCCCTGAAAAGGACGACGTCATCTGCAAACAGGCGGATGCCAGAGGTAATACCGAGAGAAATGTCATTTATGTAAATCAGGAATAAAAGTGGGCCCAACACACTACCCTGGGGGACACCAGAGGTGACGAACGACTCCGTAGAAGTGGCTGACTGAACTTGCACCATTTGGGTCCTGGATTCTAAAAAACTTGATAAAAGGCGGAGGATAAAGGGAGGGAAATCTAGGCCCTGCAGTTTGGACAGGAGTTGATCATGCGGGACAAGATCAAATGCCTTTGTAAAATCAAGGAAGATGGCGTGAGTGACAAGGCCAATATCCATGTTTCTACCAAGTTCATCTACTAATAAAAGGACTTGAGATTCACATGACATATTTGGTCTAAACCCAAACTGATTTGGATGAAGAATTTCATTGTCAGATAAGAATTTCCTGATGGTGGTGGCCAAAACTTGTTCAAAGATTTTAGAGCATATGCAAGTGAGGGAAATGGGCCGATAACTCTCGGGTCTATTTGATGGTAAACCTTTTTTCTTGATGGGTACCACCATTGCTTTCTTCCAGTCGCGAGGCAGCTCACCAATTTGGATTATTTGCGAGAAGAAATGATTTACTATGTGGTGCTCAGCATGGGTTTCGCCCCGGACACTCCTGTGCTTACTTCATTTACACAGGACATAACAAATGCACTAGATAAACGGTCACATGTTGACGCTGTTACAATTGACTTTTCCAAGGCTTTTGATGTTGTGCGCCACGACCTCTTGATCGAGAAAATGACATTCCTAGGGATTGACCAGTGCACATTAAATTGGCTGGTGTAGTATCTTTCTGGACGCACTCAGTGCGTCAGGGTTGACAACTCATATTCTGATTCACTACCTGTCACTTCTGGTGTGCCACAGGGAAGCATCTTAGGACCGCTTCTTTTCATTATATATTCAAATGACCTGGCAGAGGCAGTTCATTCCCGCATCCGTTTGTTTGCCGATGACTGCATAGTGTATTCTGTTATTAATGGAGCTGAGGACAGTCTCAAATTTCTGGGTGATTTGGATCTTATCGGAGAGTGGTGTTCCAGAGCGTCGATGACAATCAATTTTGACAAATGTAATTTCATCCGTTTTTCCAGTAGAGAGTTGGAAACTGTCCAATACCATATTGGTGGAAAGACCCTATTGCAATGCACTGAACTTACTTATTTGGGTATATTTTTTTCCAGCAAACTTGATTGGGGGCCAATGTCTGTTCTGTTGCTATAGGAAAGCTAACAAAGCCTTGTATTTTATCAAACGCAATTATCGCAAGTGTCCGCCTTATATTAGAGAATTAGCGTACTTCAGCATCGTTAGACTTATTCTTGAGTATGCTATTGCTGCTTATTGGGATCCATGGCTATCTTGCCAAGTTCAAATTTTGGAGAGAGTTCAGCGACGAGCATCTAGATTCGTGGTGGGTGACTACCGCCGAACCACAAGTGTTACTGGCGGAATGACAAATCTTGGTTGGAGTTCCTGGCTGATAGGCGCAAGATGGCCCGTTTGTCAAGTCTCTTCCTGATTTTGAAGGGGAGTGGGGGTTGGGCTGACTTGCACTCTCTGTTAGAGGCTCCTCATTATTACCCTCAGCAAGATCACGATTTCCAAATTCGCCTGTGGAACTTTAGCAAAGATGTTGGCAAATTTTCTTTTTTGGGACGCACCATCACTCAGTGGAACTCACTTCCCAGGGATGTGTTTGCAAACCCGCTTAACTTGGCCACTTTTCAATCTCGATTGGAATCTTTGCGAGAGTCATATAATTTCCGTTCTCTTTGTTATTCATGCCGTTTTTCATTTTTAAACTTTTGCCTGCAATTGCATTGCCTGTAACAATTGCATAACTGTTATTGTCGTATTTTTGATAGGAGGTAACTCCGAAAAAATATAATTGAAATTGAAATTGAAATGTGCTATCCCGATATCAATGCTACGAATATATCAATGAGACCAGAAAGTGTTTCAGGACTCACGAACTTCCCAATATCAATGAGATCAGAAAGTGTTTCAGGACTCACGAACTTCCCAATATCAATGAGACCAGAAAGCGTTTCAGGACTCACGAACTTCCCAATATCAATGAGATCAGAAAGTGTTTCAGGACTCGCAGTTCTTGGAAAAGCGTCAGTATTACATACGAGTAAAATTGCACGCGGGAAGTTTGCGGCATCTAGCCGAACGGTGCTCATGCATATTTGTTCTGGATTTCCGCTGAAGTTTAAATATTTAGGTGGTATAAGTAAGGCTCGGGAACAGGTTTATCTTGAATTATGACAACGCCACTTGTACGTAAACACAGAAGCATTGTATTGCGTCAACTCCATTGCATCATTACAATCAGAAGTCGTTTTTTCTTTATTTGTTCTGTTTTCAATTTCTCGCATTTGAAATTGCGCGCAGAAAAGTGAAAACTGTTTTGCTTTTAAAGTGAAGCATGCAAGAGTGCCAGAATGCAAGAATGCGGTCCAAAACTGGATTGTGATTATTGTGACCAATTCGTTTTGGGAAACAAAATGTTGAGATCAACAAGCATGCATATGCTTGAACGAGAATTTCCCGGCAATTCTCAGGCAGATGTAGGTATACCTACGGGGCAGAATGGAGATCATTGATTCCAACGAGACAAGATGTTAGATTCGGATTGTTGATTTATAAGATACGTCTTCCAAATTGTGGACACGCCCAAAATTTTAACGGATATCGAACACACACATTTTGGTACAGAACGATAGTCTTGATGGCTTTGAATGTAATCGATGCATTTCGCAACGTTTCAAAAAGTGTTTGGCAACTCTTTCATCTTTGAGTCCGTTCAATCATCATGCCCTTAATTCCGAAGATTTGAAGTCATTATAAAATATACGGATGTGATTTGTGCTGGATAAATTTGTGTAGCAGCGTGAAGAGACCAGGTTTTGGACGAACTGCGGGCCTATCCGAACCAAGAGCTTTGAAAGCTCCGGTAAAAAAATGGTCAAATTTCTGAGCCCAGTTGCGAATATCGGCATATTGAAATTTTTTCTATTTTTTGCAATGAGCCCTGAGGGGCGCAATTATACATATACAGGGTGTCCCATATTAGCTGCAACATTTTGTTTTTTCACGTTCTTGGGTGTATTTCCAAGTTGTTTCATGACAGCAGTTCTTAAAAGTTTATTGATTTTGATTCTCGAATGGCAAAGTGATCACAGTCGAGCATAAAGTCATGATTTGTTTGTGGGTTTTGGCCTTTGAGAATGATCGCAAAGCAATAAGACGATACTCAGAAACCCATCCGGATGAGGAAGCAACAGCTCATCAACTGTCGGCCGTTGGCGAAAACGGCTTCTGGTCGCTGGCAGCGTGAAGGAACAAAAACACCGGGATCGCCGTCCTTCAGCCACCAATGAAGATAACAACGTGATGTGGCAGCTGCAGCTCTCAGATCTCCCACCTGGCCCAAATCAGCGCAAGAAACAGGTGAGAGCAAATCGTCTGTTCATCGCATTTTAAAGAAACAGAAAATAAAGTTCTGCAAAAGGCATCTTATCCACCAACTTAAATAAAGATGACCCCGACCGCCGCAATGAGTTTTGCTCAGTTGTCATTGAAAACACGGAGGCAGATCCAGAATGGCACACACGCATTTGCTTTTCGGATGAGTCCACTTTTCACAAAAAAAAGGAACTGTCAACCGACACAACACCCATCACTGTGGGCTGGCCAATCCTCATCTCATGGAGGAGAAGGGAATAAAAACCCCAAAAATAAAAACACACCATCCCCAACGATGGATCGGTCGCAGAGGTTACATTGAATGCCCCCCCGCAGCCCTGACCTCACGGCATGCAACTTCTTCCTCTGGGGTCATCTGAAAGAAAACGTGTATCGCCATGCCATAAATACGCAGCAGGATTCGAGGAACAGGATTGCTGAGGTAATTGCACGGATACCTGCTGATATGTTTCGGGGAGCCTACGAGACTTTCCTGCAGCGCTGCTATCAATGTGTGGCAGTCGAGGAACACCAATTTGACATGTATGGGTAAGTTGAATTTGCTTAACACAGGAAACCAGAATGTTGCAGCTAATATGGGACACCCTGTATTTCACTGCAGTAGTTAATAATGGGTGTGGAAAATAGAAGCAACGAGCCTAGTTTTTGTTCCCTGATCAAGTTGAGAGCCAACGCGATTAAGAGCATATAATTTTGGAGAACATTTTGGAAAAATGTGGAAGGAAGGATAGCCTGGAATCCAACCAAAGCCCCAAGTTTCGTACACAGCCATTCCACATCAGTGTCACACCTCCGAGTGAAATGCGATTTGACACCAAATCAACTAGACTATGCTCAAGAGATTTGACGAGCTAAACAATGATAACTTTTATGACAATGTTAACTGGCCCAGTCTTAATGCCTCGTTGATGACCAACCCCTTTTTTCTGACTACAATATTGCTAACAAATCGGTCAATGATGTCTGGGTTACCTTCAAATCTACCCTTCTAGCCTGCTTGAGCAATATACCTGAAAAATGTAAAAAATCCGACAAAAAATGTTCGTGGGTAAGCAGAAAGCTGAAATTACTCCTTCGTAAAAAGAGAAAAGCGCATTCAGTTCTTAAGCTTGCGAAACTGTAACTCACCGTCGACAATACGAGTTTTTAAGAGGGGTATGTGCTGCGTTGAACGCAGATCTGTTTGGGGCATTTATTTCCCGTGCCATTTCAAGCAGTTATTCCCGTCAATTTTGGGCCTATTTGAAATCACTCAGAGAAAAGAAGTCATTTCCTCCGATCACAGATGCAAATGGTGTTACCTCAAATTCTGCTGTTTCCTCGCCAACATTCTAAACGATTATTTTGTTAGTGTTTTTCGCCTTGTGATCTGCCTGTTGATGTAGATGCCAGTGCCGCTCCCAATGATCTCGGTGATAATTTTGCTGAACCCATATTCTTCACTGCGGCAGGTGTCCGGAAGCTCCTCAGTCAGATAAAATCTAACAAACCACCTGGTCCAGACGGTCTGCCTGGAAGGTTACTTAAAGAACAAGCCCCTTCTCCTTCCGCCCCCATAGCTTCTCTTTTTAATCTAATTTGCAGTAGATGTAAGATTCCCTTCGACTGGAAGAGGGCAATTGTTACGCCAATACCCAAGAAGGATTGCCCCAACAATTCTCCGTCAGGATACCGCCCCATCAATTATCTTTATCCGAATCAATTTGGCTTCAGGCAAAAACGGTCGTGCGAGGCTCAACTGGTGTTGTTCGTTGATGATATTGCGCGGTCACTGGACTCAAATATCCCTGTAGATGCTGCCTTTCTTGACCTATCCAAGGCTTTTGACTTAGTGTGTCATTCCAAACTCATTCAAAAATTGCAATCAATCGGTATGCCTCTAAATTTGGTTTTGCTAATTGGATCACTCCTTCGCAATAGATCCCAACAAGTGTGCGTTCAAGGGTCGCTTTCCAACACAGCGAGTGTGACCTCTGGTGTACCCCAAGGCAGCGTTATTGGTCCTCTGCTTTTTCTAATTTATATCAATGATATCGCAGAAGGCTTGACATCTTCCGTTCGCCTGTTTGCGGACGATGTTGTTCTTTATAGGCCCATCAACACTGCTTTGGACAGTGCGGCACTGGCATCTGGCCTACACTTATTATGGACCTGGTGTGAGAGATGGGGTATGAGGATTAACACCGACAAGTCTAAAATAGTTCACTTTGGTTCTCATCCAACTGCTGTTACCCCTGTCGTATCCAAATTAGGTACTTGGGGGTCATTATTTCAAGTGATCTTTCTTGGGACTCTCGTATCAATTCTGTTGAAAAAAAGCGTCCGCAACCATTGGCTACATTTATAGAAATTTAAAGACAGCTCCTGCACAACAAAAAGACAAGCATTTGTTAGCCTAGTTCTGCCCATTCCATAATCATCCTAATCATCATCATCATCATCATCAACCGCCATCTGAGCTGACAGCCATACGGCCGGTGGCACGGCGAGGAGGGCCACTCTGGCTGACAGCCATTGCCTCAACCATTTTACCTCAACCTGGCGGCCATTGTCCGACTCTCAACACAATAACATTAACATAACACTCACAACTTGTGACACACGCACAACTTGTGACACACTCTCTGCCACAAGTGCAGAAAACTTTGCTAATATCTATCTTGTCTTGTCTAACTATCTATATGTATCTAATTTTTTTTTAGCATGCAGTCATGCACAAAAGGTTAAACGTTCAGGAAAAGTCAAAACTGCATCCGAGCCTGAAATGGACAAAAGAAAATAAAACCTGAAATGACAAAAATAAAACAAAATTAAACCTGAAATGAAGAATAAATTAAGACCTGAAACGAAAAGAATAAATTAAGACCTGAAACGAAAAGAAGATGAGATCTAAAAAAGCAGAATGGTTAACCTTCGAGTATATAGAACAGTTAAAGTATTATAATGCATGAAAATCGTTGCGAAAAGCAGGCAAATGAACTATGAAGTGAAACGCAGAAGTAAACGATAGGAATGAACTCCTGGGAATTTGTTAAATCAATGATTCAATCTGCTCGAATGACAAAATAAAAACAATAAACAACGCCTTAACATGAATACAGGTTCTTTTGAAACCAAGCCTTGGATGATGCTTTACCGGAATGGTATAATTCACTCATTAAGTCCCGAGGCAGAGAATTCCAGTCACGGATAGTGCGAGGAATAAAAGAATAATGGATACATCCTTGTTACAGCTTATTTGCTGGATTTTCATTCTATGGTCCCATCGAGAAGTATAATTTGGAGGCTGTATAGAAGATCTCAAGTCAGTTAGGAAAGAACATGAACTAGAATAGATGTGAGAGAGCAAGGCAAGCCTCGAGCATTTGCGTCTTCCAGCAAGAGAACACCATCCTAGGTCTTTAATCATAGCGGAGGGGCTATCAAATCTTGCAAATCGATTAGTTACAAATCTCGCCGCTTTCCTCTGGATGGCTTCTACGGCTTCAACTTCGCACAGCTTAAAAGGGTCCCAAACAGCCGAAGAATACTCGAGAAGTGGTCTAACAAGGGAAAAATATGCGGCGGATTTGGTGTCACTCGTTCCATGCTTTAGAGTCCTCCTCACTAGGTACAGCATACGATTAGCCTTGCTAATAACTGAGGAAACATGCTTACCCCAGCTTAAGTTTCTTGAAAAGGTCAAGCCGAGATATTTGTATTCGTTCACGGAATTTAAGACACCAGAACTCAGAGTGTACTGGAACTGAACATGAGACAACTTTGATGTGACTGGAAGGAGGGCACACTTGTCAAAATTTAGCTGCATCTGGTTTGTTTTACACCAAGATTCGATTTGCCTAAGATCCGACTGCAATAGTTCTCTGTCTCCAGCCTCACGGACGATTTTGTAAATTAGACAATCATCGGCAAATAAACGCACATTACAGGACAAGTTTGAAGCAAGGTCGTTGATGTAGACAAGAAATAAAATTGGACCAAGTACACTTCCTTGAGGAACGCCAGACGTTACGGGAATAACGTCGGAAGACACACCCTCTAGTACAATGATTGCTGCCGAGAGGTCAAGAAAGACCGCAAGACGTCTAGAAATCTGCCACCTACCCCGAGTGCTGCCAATTTCGAGAGGAGTCGCTGGTGGGGTACCCTATCAAAGGCTTTCGAGAAATCAAGAAATATCAGATCGACATCGAGGCTCGAGTCAGCGGCTCTAGAAATCTCTTGGAACACCTCGCTAACTGCATTTCACAGGATCTTCCCTTGCGGAAGCCAAATTGATCTTTAATGAGATAATCATTCACTTCTAGAAAGGAAGCCAGTGTAGAGCACAATATATGTTCAAACAATTTGGAGCAAACACTGGTCAAGGAGATTGGACGATAGTTGGATGGGTCAGATCTGGAGCCGGACTTGAATATTGGCGTTACGTTCGCAATTTTCCAATCACTGGGGATGGCGCCCTGAGAAATGCAACGTGTGTACAGGAGCTCTAAAAAGGAAGCAAATTCATTAGGTGCAGTCCTGAGAAACTTTGCGGAGATAGCATCTGGACCGGGTGACTTGTTGGGATTGAGGTCATTGATAAGAGATATAATTCCTGCTTTAGAAATGTGGACGTCAAGGAGAGCAGGTGCCTCGGAAGAAAAAGGCCTTATGTCTTCTCGGGAAAGCGCTATATCCTCATCCGTGAATACGGAGGCAAAGAATTGATTGAGAACGTTGGCTTTCTGCGCAGGCTCACAAGCAACGGTATCGTGGGTCTTCAGAGCAGGGATCGAAGAGGAGGCACCCTTGGTCTTATATTTTAAATAACTGAAAAACTTCTTTGGTCTGTGCTTCAATTCCTCCGGGAGGGAGCTCCGGATGTACTGCATCTCGGCGTTACGCTTAGCCGCATTGAGTTCAGTGCGCAGCTTCTTGAATTCGTCCAGATGAGCTTGTGAATAGAGGCGACGTTTGTGAGCAGACCTGCATTTGACCTTCAGGGATGAGATTTTCTTGGAATTGTACCAGGGCGGAATGTTGGAATCCTTTATAACCTTGTGGGGCACGTAAAGGTCAAGGGCCGTCGAAAAGGTCGAGCGGATTTGGCTCCAAAGCTGATCAACATTTAATGCAGCGGACTTTTGGGCAATCATTGAGAACTCCCGACGAAGATACGATTTCAACTCAGGCACGTTGGCTCTGCAAAAGCGCCAAATTTTGCGGCAAGCTTTGACCGCTGTCTGAGTGGACAGGCGGAATCTGGACAAAACAATGTGATGGTCACTGATGCCGTCGACGATTTCAGTTTCAATTGCGCACTCAGGTAAATTCGTGAAGACCAAATCGAGGATGTTGGCTGAAGAGGCGGTGATCCGGGTGGATGAACGAACGAGTTGCTCAAAACCAAGGGATACAAAGTCTGAAACTTTACGGTGAGCGAGACTAGCGGTTTCGTGGTTTGAAATGATGGGCGCGTCCCAGTTAATATTAGGAAGGTTAAAGTCGCCTCCGACGATAACCATGTTGTTAAACGACTGAACACTGTTAAAGCTTCTTATCTCAGTGGAGATGCTTTCGAAAATGGCATAGGAATTGTCAGAGGGAGGGCGATATGCTGAGATGACCATAACCTTTTTCCTGTTGTCTAAGACAAGTTCGCAGGAGACTAGCTCGCAGGTGTCGTGAACTGATTCATTGCAGAAAGAGAGACCTTTACGGATGCAGATAAAAACCCCACCGCCCATGGATATTCGGTCACGCCTCACGACTTCGTAGCCTTCCGGGAAACAAGAACTGCTGGGAATGGAAGGGGCAAGCCATGACTCACTCCCCAAGATAACGTCCGGGTTGTGCAATTCAACAATTGAATGAAATTCGTGGGTTTTGTTCAACAAACTGCGGCAGTTAATAACAAGAAATGATAATTCGCCCTGATTCCGCACTTCGTATTCTCGACTTCTCAACGATTGCCGTTCGGCCCTTGCGACGGGCGCACCTAAGTTAAAAAAGACAAAATTTCTTTATTAAGTGTAGCAGCGGTCAGAACAGCTCCAACTCCGTTGTAGTGGATCATATCAGATTGCTCCAAGTAGGTTCCTTGTTGGTATACTTCTCCATATCCAAGTACTCAGCTCCCCATTTCGACGCATTGAAAGCGATGTGACCGTTGAGCTCTGCAATTCTCCTCTTCACGTGCCTTCCTTTGTCTTCCCTTAGGGGAATGCTACACACATGAATCTTGACTATCTGGTCCTTTATTCGGGCGAGTTGGTCAATTCCTGCGAAAAGAGTTTCAAGAGAAGAGATTATTTTCCGATCGTGGCTGCAGGGGATGTCGTTCACACCGGCATAGACGATGATCTGGAGCTCGGCACCATGTGGAATCAACTGGGACTGGATCTCGTGTATCTCCTGTTCGACATCCCTGATTTTTCCACCGGACCAGTGTGAGATGACGGTTTTGCTCTTCAGGATAGGAACCAGTTTGTTCTCCAGTCGGCGGACATTTGAATCTCCAGCAACGATTACGAATTTGACTGGTTCTTCAGGGGCAACCTGTGAAATATCAGAAAAAGTGTCCGGATCCTGTCTCTCTTGCCCGCTGAAGCACTTCCTGCTGACTCTCCAACTCTGTTTCTTGACAGGACGAAGTTGCTTCACGCATTTGGCTACAGTGACTGGCCATTTGGAAAACGCCTGTTCTGTATGGAATCCCTCCAAACGACGTGAAATTCAATCACTGGAAAATGTGCAACGGCGAGCAGCAAGGGTAAGTACTGGCACTTATGACAGGCTTGCCAGCGTGACCAATATTTTACGGCAACTTCAGCTTCCTTCTCTGGAGTCTCGACGCTGGGAGCACTCCATCAATGTTTTGCTCAGTTTCCTGGTTCGTGACATCGACTGTCCAATTCCCTGTCACTACAGCCGAAAGCCAGTTCAGCGCCGGACAGATAATGGATTGAGCTTTGTGCTTCCACGTTGTAAAAAGAATATCTACTTTAACTCATTTTTCCCGCGCACTATTACTTTGTGGAATAGCCTTGCGAAAGATTCCAACGTCATTTCAGTTGCTTCTAA
>JASGXE010009880.1:0-43352 GCA_030068105.1 Sinentomon sp. SZTP_YWyxl
CTTCATCCTGAGGGCTATGTAAGTCACGATAGGAACCACTTTTTTCTCTCTCTTGCTGTAAGATCTCTTGTTGGTGTTTTTCATCTGCTGGCTTCAATTAACCTATCTGCCTCCACAATTTTGAAGGTAAAGCTTGCTCTCGCTGACTGCATAACAAGCACCACCCCCACACTTTCTCACCTGTAAAGGTAATTCTCTTATGATTCTGGTGGAGTGCTTGTTCAGTGCAGGTCAAACAGCGTGATAGGACAGCGCAAGTCGATTGTTTTGAGCAGTCAGTTTGTCTAGTTTGCTGTCAATTTTTGAGCTTGCACTTCCACCAAAACAAAGCTTTCTGTTGCAGATTTCACATGAAGCAGAGGCCTGTAGCTGCCGAAAAAGTGAAAAAATGACTTTCTGAGAAGTTGTTGCAGGCGAACAGTTTTTTTTTGGAGCAGGTACCTACTTTGTTTTTGTTTTATCAAGATTTGACAAGAAATGACCGAAGAGGTATTTCATTGGGTGCGTCAACTCATCAGGCACTAGATATTGTAGTTTTTTGAGAGTTTTTTCAATCTCGATTGCCTGAAATCCTTGTTTTTGTCTATTTGTGAATGGATCTCAGCCAATTTTCGTCCAATTGGGGCTGAAATTTAGTACCGCAGTTTGAAGATGTGCACTAGACTCACATACTAAACTGTGGCAGCAACGAAGTTATTATCAACATTCCAAATTTCTGTCCGTATTTGTGATAAAGCAAATTTAACAGATTGGAAGTTCTGCTAAACACTGCCAAAAAGTATTCATTGATGGAAGATTCCACCAAACATGGCTAAACGTTTTCCATTGCAGTTCAGATTTTTCTTGAACTTTTTAGGAGTAAACTCATTCATTGTACTTCTGCTAGCACTTTTCTTTAGCTGTTTGGGATTATCCTGTTTGGGAGTTGCTGGAATGAATCGCACATGCTTTGAACCATATTTCAGGGCAGGAGTTCGCTAACCTTTTACATGCCAAAAACTATCCTTTTTGGTGTCGGTAAGTGCATGCAGCATTTGAACATTTTAACAAAAATTGAACATTAACCAAAAATTACCTTAGAAGCAGGCATTTGGCAATTGCTTTAGAAGTTACGTCACTTGTGAAACTTTAGTTAGCTGAAGAAAATTTCATTTAATTTCAGAAATGTGATTTTCTTATTTCACCTTTTTATACTTGTGTCATGTGAAGGGCTATTATAAAGATGTTGTCGAATTCTTCTTTGACGGACGAAACGAGTGCAAAAACTTCTGGAAACGCTGTGTGGAGCATCATGGATTCTTCCGCTGTGCTGCTATCAAGTCAACGCCACGCCACAAGGCACGGATGATAAGCAGAGGCTCCTCTTTCAGGTCTGTCTCCTCTTCTCTGCTGCACGAATCATGCATTTTTGGGACTGGAAATGTATTAGCTTGTGGGCCATGCAAACGTTTTGCCTGAGAAAAACTTGCAAATATCAAGCGATAAACGTGTTAAGGGGGCTGGCCGTGGTCAGGAAATTGCAAAAACATTGTAATGTTTTTATGCTTTTTGACATCACCCTATTGTCCAATTTTGCTGGTTCCGATGATATGCCGTACCTTTATTGTTTGTTGTGTAATTGTGATTCTTGCGCATAACTTCTTTTGTAGGACAGCTTATTTCTCATTTACTTTGAAAAAAAAAAAACGACGAAATTCGAGGCATGTTTTACAGCCTTGTTTTTTTTTTAAGATTCCGAAGGGCATAACTCGAGCCATTTATGATAAAATACTCGTAATTGTCGGAACACTGACAATTAACACATGGATGTGAAAATGTGTTCTTTATCTAGTAAGCACGTCCGACGAATGAGTTCTTCTGAGAAGGGCCTGCTTTTGAATGACAAAATACAGGCCGACAGGCTTTCTCGTCGTTACCTAATAATAATCATTGTTCTCATCTCTCGGATATAACATGGAAGCAATTAAAAATAATTAAAATTGAGCCACAAACTGTAGCAGATATGGTGCCTTCTGATGGAGTATGTCTGCTTTATGTAGTGGTGCTCTTAACTGTACTTACTGAAAATGTCAGGCAGCTAAGTGTTACATAAAGCAGGCTGTTCTGCTTCAATTGTTCTGTTGTGCATTTTTGTAATTTGGCAACCCAAATTTCCAATCCCCATCTGGTGCTGATTACCATCACACCTGATTCCGAATTTCTCTAGTGTATTTTCTCGTTTTTGTTACAGGTTTAGTGGCAGAACCCAGAAGCAAGTTGTCGAATATGTTCGAGAGAACTTTGTCAGACGACAGACTTTTCAAAGGTTTGGATTTTGTCTTCATGATTCATGCGATTTTGGTAGTTCAACTTTTTTTTATGTAAAATTGAAAGTTATTGGTTGGCAGAATGAAACAAGACGGCTTCTGAAGAATCCAATGGTGAAATGGGGTACAGAGGATTGACAAAAATTCACAATTTCAGCACGTGCACCACGAACGTCAGAATCACAAGGAATAGACATAATACGCCAGTTTTCGTTTGTAACTTACAAGAATAAACTTGTATGATACCAACACCACTTGAGAAAGGTTCACGTTCGTGGGACCGAACCGTAGCAAATTTATTCTTGTAAGTTACGAACGAAAACTGGCTTTATTATGTCCATTCCTTACGAAAATTCACTTAACTTTTGATGCGTTTCCTGCTGTCCTGGTTGGTTATGTTGTCATCGCAAGTTGATATAGCACAAGCCGTTCAAATCTGCGGCCCGGCCCTGGTGTCTGTGCCAGAATACCCGCTTGCTGCCGGGGGCCCTAGGACGAGCAGCTCACTTTCTTCCTCTATGGTTCGCAACTTTGATCTTCACTTTTGTTCTAGCTGTCCTAAAACTCTTATCAGTCCTGTCCTAAATTTCTTCCTCTTCGTCTTTACGATGTCTAGCTGTCTGCTAGAAATCCTGCTTTCTCTGATGTCCTAGACCTCTTTGTTCCTGTCCTCAAACCCAATTAATTTCTTTTCTCTGCTGTCCGGAAGGTCTGTTTGATCTAGCCAACTACTTTTCTTTCATTTTCTGTGTTATATGTATTTTCTTTTTTTTTTTTTTTTTTTTTTTTGGGTCCCAGGAACGACGCTCTTGCTGGGCTCTAGCGGAGACGTGTTAATTAATGTTACTGGTGTTCCCATGTATTTATTAATTTTATCTGGCTCGCCCAATCCGTGGCACTTGTAATTTTTATGCCTTGGAAATTATAATTTTTGCTGTCACCGTCTGGCTCACGAGAGCTGGGGCTTGCTGGACAACTTGAACTTGAGAAATGCTATGCGCATGATGATCATTTTGGGTTTTTTTTGTGAAGGAAATGACCTCATCATTGAACAGTTACATGGGGATTCTGGCCAGATGAGATTTGGTCGAGTTCTGTCATTATTTTGTTCTTTTGTTGAAGTTGAATGTAGAGAAGTGTGCTGTTGTTCATTTTACGACTAAAACAATGCCAATCCATACTAAATACTCAGTAAATAGTTCTCAGCTGCCTTTTTGTGATAGCTTTAAATATCTAGGTGTGACTCTCACCAGTGCTCTCAATTGGAGTTTGCATATTTCTCAGGTAGTTAAGCGGGCCAATTCCGCGTTGTTTTTTGTTCGTCGCACTTTTTATCATGCAAGTACAGCAACAAAGGAAAAGGTTTATTTTTGCCTGGTTAGGTCCTTATTGGAGTGTGCATCGGTGGTGTGGGATCCTTATCATGCTTTGCAAGTAAGTCATGTGGAAGGAATTCAGAGAAAGGCGGCACGGTTCGTGACTGGTAGGTTTGTGCCCCATGACAGTGTCTCAGACATGCTTGACCAACTGGGTTGGCAGTCCCTTGCCCTGCGTAGAAAAGTTGCAAGGTTAGCAGGTATTTTTCTGTCCCTCAATAATGTAGGGGGTTGGTCGACCTTCAAGGAATTTCTTTGCCCGCCTTCTTATCTGGGTAGACATGACCATGAATTTAAGTTGACACCTGGAAAATCTCATAAGGATGTAGGTTTGTTTTCGCTTGCTGTTAGGACAACAAATGACTGGAATTCGCTTCCTCCCCTGATTTTTGGTGGAGCTCATGACATCAGTGTTGTTACTTTCAAGAAAAATTTGGTGGATTGGTTCACTGGAAAACGTTCTTTCTCATAGTAGTGTAGGAATATTTATATGTTATTCCCCTCTGTTGATTTGCGCCGGAGTAGCCTCCATGCAAATTAAATAAAATAATAATAATAATAATAATTACTTCTTTCTCTCTCTTCTGTTTTGAATTTTAGATCTCATTCCTTTCGACACTCCAGCTCGGTACATCAAAGTGTAGCAAATGTTGGTGGTTCCATTTCTGCTCAACCCCTTTTGCCGATTGAAGACAATGCCGTTGGTAAGGCACAGTGTTGTATTTCTTTTGTTCTATGAATCCAATGAATTTTGTATTTCACCTTGCATGTTGTGTGCAAAATGTTTTGATTTAATGACTAAGTTGACTTGAGAGCTCTGAAAAGGTTGATGATTAAGTTGAGCTGCAAACCATAGAAGAAGTTGCAGATCATGTTGACTTGCAGAGGGAAGAACGGGTTGATGACTAAGTTGACTTGCCTTTGACTTGTATTTTTTTTGTTCTATGAATCCAATGATTTTCGTATTTCACCTTGCATTTCGTGTGCAAAATATTTGAAGAATTTAGTGACTACGTTGCCTTGAGAGAGTTGAGATTGGCCCAGCCCTGGTGTCTGTGCCAGAATGCCCGCTTGCTGCTGGGGGCCCTAGGACAAGCAGCTCACTTTCTTCCTCCCTATGGATCGCAACTTTGACCTTCACTTTTATTCTAGCTGTCCTAAAACTCTATCAGTCCTGTCCTAAATTTCTTCCTTTTCGTCTTTAGGATGTCTAGCTGTCTGCTAGAAATCCTGCTTTTTCTGAGGTCCTAGACCTCTTTGGTCCTGTCCTCAAACCCTACTAATTTCTTTTCTCTACTGTCCTGAAGGTCCGTTTGTGATCTAGCCAACTACTTTTCATTTCATTTTCTGTGTTATATGTATTGTCTTTTCTTTTCTTTTTTTTTTTGGGCCCAGGAACGACGCTCTTGCTGGGCTCTACGAGTAGCGGAGACGTGTTAATGTTACTGGTGTTCCCATGTATTTATTAATTTTTTTCTGGCTCGCCCAATCTGTGGCACTTGTATTTGTCGTTTTATTTTTAATTTTTGCTGCCACCGTCTGGCTCACGAGAGCTGGGGCTTGCTGGACAACTTGAACTTGAACGTTGCCTTGAGAGAGATGAGAGCTTTGAAATGGTTGATGACTAAGTTGAGTTGCAAACTATAGAAGAAGTTGATGATCATGTTGACTTGCCGTGTGAAGAAGAGGTTGATGACTACGTTGACCTGCAGGCCTTTGATGAGGTTGATGGCTAGTTAACTTACAATCCTTTGATGAGTTGATGACTAAGTTGAGTTTCAGACCTTAGAAAGAGGTTGAGATCGAGTTGACTTGCAGCGCTTTGAAGAGCTTCATCATGACTAAGTTGACTTGCAAAGCTTTGAAGATGTTTGACTTGTGGAGTTTTGATAAGGTCGATAACTGTGTTGACTTGCAAGCCTTCGATATGGTTCATGACGAATTTGACATGCAAACCTTTGAAAAGCTCGATGCTAAGTTGTTGACTTCCAGACATTTAAGTGGTTGATGACAAAGTGGAGCATTGAAAAAGGCTGTTGTTTCTGCACACATGGGGGATGATAGAAAACGTTGAGAAGTCTGTTAATTGGGCTTCTGGACTTCCCGGTTTCTCGCTTGAGAGAACAGAGGTGGTTTAAGGTTTTAAAAGTGTACCTGCTTATCCTTCAAAGTAAGCGATTCTGTGAAACAAGAGCCATCAATGGTCATGGACATCCATCAGTGATTGAGAATTTCAAGTGAACTTATCCAGCCTCTAGACGTTCTGGGAAAATCCAAACGATGCGGAATTTTTGCAATGTTAGCGAGAAGCCTCTTTTTCTCTTGCCAGCTTGTATTTTCTCCCATAATCCACATAAATAATAAGCTCTATCCATATCAAGTGCAGCTCGTTTTTTTATTTTTGACAGAAAGTCGAGATGAGAGGGGAGGGAATGTTGCATTTTGTGAAGTACCTTCCAAAAGCATCAAACACAAATATTTGACACAAGCCATTGTTTCTGCCCTGTGTTGACCCTGCTGTATTTCACCGCAGCCAAAATTGCATATCAATTGACACGATAACTTGTTGAGCTTGATGATTGTCCGCAAAGGATGGAACATCGCGAAAGTAAAGTTTCTTTTGGATTATTTTTTCTTTGATTTATCTTTGCAGTTGGAACTCCGGCATCATTGTCGTGTGGATCGGTGACGCTTGGTTCAGGGGAGGATGATCCGCAATCGCAAAGGTCTGCATCCGCTGGTGTGGCTGACCTGCAGGAGTTTGAGACCAGATCACTCAGCCGTGGACGGAGCAGGCCTGAAACTGTGTCTGCTGCCACATCTGCTGGATCAAGTCCCCTGCGCTACGATGGCCGGCTTTCGGATGAGGACGCTGCTCACAGAGGGAGTCCACAGTATGCCAGGCATGATCGCCTGCGGCAGAATCAAGTTGCTGATAATCAAGGTCAGAAATATGTTTCTTACCACGGCAGTAAGTTGTATTGGGACAGTTATTCTAACAACACTCACAGTAAGACCTTACCTAAAGCACGCCATTATAGCGGCCACGACTCAACTAATAAGCATTCTGGCTCAAGACATCGGGCCGTACAGCAGAGACGTGGAGTTGGAGGAAGAACGTCAACTGCAAAGAAGGATGTTGGCATCTCAACAGATCCAGATGCCGAATTTACAGACGAGCTAGAAATCGAACCTGTTGGTTTGGTCAGTTCCATGAGTGACTTTGATATCTCACTCTCGTCCGAGTTCGACATTTTGGCAAGGAAGGGTCGCGACTTGGATCTGGTGTCCGGAAGCCAGAGTCACATTTATGAGGAACTGGTGAAGCAGCCACCAACAAAGACGAAGGGTGCCTCCCCTGGCTCGCAGGTTCAGAATGCACACTTGGGATCTGATGGCGATTTCGACGTTCCTGTCTTGTCCGATTCGAGTTCCGATTCTGGACTAAGTCGGAGTCCACTGGAGCTAACTGGAAGGCATGACATGGACAGCGTCATGCATGCATCTCTTTTGTCACGTAGATCAGCTCCTGGCTACAACATGAAATCCAATTCCAGGCTTGCAAATGTGGTGGGAACATTGGGGGTAACTGCTGCTTCGGGGGTACATTCTTCGAGTGGCATTTTCACCGGGAGTACAGACAGGACCATCGAGGAAGACATGATTCAGGAGATAAGCGGCCTTGATCTGGATACGGCCGAAGAGCCTTCGTCTTCACTTCTGGGTGTGAGCTCCATTCCTGACGAAAACCTCAAGAGCATCTACTCCCCTTCGATTCCTGACAGGCTGCACAGCAACTCCACCCAACCTCCCGCTGCAGACCAGTCTGGTCATCTATACAGATCCGGGTTTGCGACATACCCGAATCGTAATTTTAGAAGGCCGCGCAGTCTCAGCTGTCGGCCTAACGTGCTCGAGTATGAAATGGAAATGCAGCTTCCGTTCAACGAAACATTTCAAGAGAAACGGAACAAGAGGTGCGAGGAAGAACGACAAAAGGTTCTGTCTGAGTGGGGAATCGAAGTTGGTCAAAAGGGCCCGGCATCTGTTTTGAAGGCCGCTCTCGGAAAATCGGCCAAAGAACGGCACAAAATCGAAGCCAAGTTGATTGCTGAGGAGGAGGAGATAATCCGAGAGTTGGCCGCTGAATCTGAAATGCCATACACGGGGAAATCCGACACTACTTATATGGACATCGATGAGGAAAATCAGTCTGCCGCTGATACGCAAAATGCACTAAGAAGAAGCACCGAGAATATTGTGTTTATCCCCACCGAGACATCGAAAAGTGGAAAGATAAAAAAGGGCAAAAGAAGCACAAGTTCAGGGCCAAAAATCATACAGGTTGAGCCAATGATGAAGTCATCCAACGAAAGCTTGATAATTGTTGACGCCGAAAAAATGGTGGGCCTGGCCTCCAAACGACAGAAGTTCAAAAGACATATCAGCCAGGATGAAGAGGAGATGGTTCTCAAGGGTTGGGGAGTTGCTGGCACTGCACCGAAGAAAGTCAGGCAGAAAGGCAGCAAGAGGTCTACTGTTGACATTGTCATAGAGGGCGAAGTAAAAAGCAGCCCCGATTTGTCGAGGATTGAACCCCTGAGCGAAAGAGACGAAAATCGTGACCTGTACAAGTCCAAATCAAGTCTGACATCCTCAGAGCAAGATTTTACAGAAAGTGACCGTCAAGATATGGCTTCTCAAAACCTTGATTACGACGATAAATTACGTTACACGTCTTGCACCAGCATCGGCTTGTTCTCACCTTCCACGGAAGATTTTAGCACGCTTGACAAATGCGATGCGTCAGGAAGGTCGTACGATGATGTGTCGCATGACTCATATGACCTTCTTGAAAAGGAATTGGCTGGCGAGGAAGAGTTCTTACGGATTGCATCGGAGAATGAACGTAAAGAAAGTAAATCTGAAGATGACGATGACAAATCCAGAGGTAGTAGCGATATTTCCTACGTTTTACATCGCATTGAGGTGTCAAATCCAGCAGGATCATCACGTAAGGAGTCAAAAGATGTAAGTCCGGAAGATGGGGAAACGGATGCAGTGTTTGAGCAAAGCCAGTTGCATTCAGCAACAGAAAGTGAGATCAGCAAAGAGACTGCTGAATCTCCTACGAAGTTGCAGCCAAAAGAAACTGATGCTAAAGTCCGTTCACGGTGGTCGATGGCTGCTCGATTCAGTCCAGGTGATTTGGCACCAGCGAGCGACCAAATTCAGATTCCACCATTGCCGGACAATGTTCCAAGTTGCTCACAGAAGGTTGGCGACGGCACAGAGATTGCCGAGGCAGCAGAAGGGCCCTGTTTTGTTGTACCTCCTGGATTTTCCGATGATGATCTTGAGCCAAAGGACCAAGCAGAAGTCCAACAGAGCAATGTTCCAAAATCTCACTCACTTCGCACAACGGTGCTAGCAGCATCCAAGATAACATCGTCTTCTACCCACAAAAAGAAATTACTCTTTGTCGAAGATGAGAATCGAGGTTCTCAAAGATCTACCCTTTCCTTTTCCCCGGATGGCGGGCGTGAGCATGAAGAAAATGAAAATTACGAGGACATTCTTTACGCCTGCTCCATGACAAGAATGGATGTAAAGCGTGGTGTGGATCTAATGCATTTGAATTCCTTATCGGATGGCATCGACAAGGAAAACTTACGGCAGTTTTTATCAACAGATATTGATGATATACAGGTTGAATCTACAGTTGCCCACCAACCAGTGACAGCTGACTCACCATCTGTTAGTTTAGTGCAGACTGAAATTAATGACATAATTTCTGAGGCAGTGAGAAGGTGCAGCAAGACATCCCAATCGACATGCTCTGTTGAAATCTCACATCATTCAGAAAATGCTGACATGGAATCTGGATTAGCCCCTGCCGTAAACAGGGACCTGTTGTGCAACAGCCCTTACGAAAAATCAGAGGCATCCAGTCATAGTCCAATAGAAAAATCTGAGGTTTCTAGCCAAGGATCTGGAAAACAGTATTTTTCCGATGGAACTGTTGATGTATCTGATTGGAAAGTCAAAGCTACTGCGTTGTATTTTTCATCACGTGTCCAAGTTGACAGCGACGTATCACCAAATCCAACCGAGGAAAGTGCCGAGTCATCCCAGTGTGACCAGGCTGGTGTTGAAGATCATAGTGCGACCCAGTCAGGAGCTGAGGATCATCAATTGCCAGATTTTGAGGAAGAGTGTGTTCCAGGAACAAGTCAAGACTCTTTAGGTGCCGCCACTGCTCAAGGCCAATTCTCAGGTAGTGATTTTCACCCGTTGCGTTTTGCATCTGTCAGCTCCCCGGTGAAAAAAGGTCTTTCTGAAAAGCCAGACTCTCCATGGACACGATTCCGTAGAGGTCACCCAACACTGACCCGGAGCACACTGACATGCGATCTTGATTCGCCATCAGAGGAAGTACAGCCACTGCGAGCCTTCGGTGGTTGCGAAAATCTGAGCAACGACAGTTTGGCCGAACTTGTTGCAATAAAAACGGACCGTGGCACAAAAGATGAAGATCTCAGTAATGTTCCTTCTGATTATGCAGACGACAATGAGGTCGGACCAGAAGACGAAATTTACGAAATGGATCTTGGCGACACGGAAGAAGCCAATACCACAAACACAACAGAGCAGGAGTTGACAGAACTGGAAAGGAGTGAGGAATTTGATGTTACGGGTAAACAACACCTGGGCAGTGATGGGTCAGGACAATTGCCAGGTGGCAACAAGGATTGTGACAATGTGACCGATGGTGGTTTACCTCAGAAGAGAGCAAGGACAATCGATGATGGATCCTCCGAACCCCGAGATTCGGACATGAGGGGAGCTGACAATCCAGATGAATTCTTTCTCATTCTCGACCCTGACTTCGCAGACGAGAGTGTCGAGTTTCAAAGTGAGTCTGCCGAAAAGGAAGCTTCCAATGGGAAAAGTGTTTTAAATGATATCATGGAGGGAGATGAGGAGGTTGAAAGTAACCGGGAATCTACATGTGATACTAAACACAGAGATACTTATGCTTGTGAAAAATTTGACAAAGAACCAGCTGCAACCAAGTCTAAAACTGCCCAGGATTCTGCAAACAAGGTCGACCTTATCCCTGAATCTGGTGACATTGTAGCACGCCCCGATCTGCCGGATGTTTATTGCAAAATTGCTACCAGTCTGCCAGATGTTGCCGATGACATTGGTCACCTGCAGGGCATTGCCGAGCAGATTTTCCCACTCCCTGACATAATGCCAATTTGCTGTGGTAGTAGTTTGGGTTTAGATTCAAGCTCCATTTTTACATTTCCGGATGCGCCCTGTTCTACAAGTGCTCTCGAGAGCCAGATGTCTCTGGGATCGGAGGATGAGTTTGAAATCAGGCACCTGCCTTGCTCTCCTGGCAAGGGTGATAAAGATGGATTGAATGACGACGATTATAACGGAAGTTCATTTGCACCTGATTTCCACGAAAGACAATCCTACATCCCTTACACTCATGCCCATTTCCTCTATGGATTCCCATCAAGGACCCTTTCTAGGATATCCGAGCGCAGCACGACATCAGAAATGGATCAGTCTGATTCGAAGAACTCTCCCTTGGTGTCGCCTTCTGAATCTTTGGACAATGTTCATCACGGAATTTTCGACACTTCAAACAACAGCGGGTCTTCGTCATCACACAAACACGGTAAAGGTCCCGTGCTGCATCAGCGAGTGTTTCGTCCGCTCCCTTCACCTCCTCATTCACCTGCTTCATCTTCTATTTCATCTCCTACATTCTTGTCCTCATCGCCTACCTCGTATGACCAACCTGAGGAATTCAGCGATTCTTCCGAGATTGACGATATGAAAGAGGGTAGGCAAGTGGCAGAAAAAGCGGCTCATAAAGCTGTGGTGAAACCTTCTTCTAGTAAGAAAGCTGCTGTAAAAGTTTCAAGTAAGTCCAGGGACACATCTAGGACCATCCAGACTTCGTCTTCTCCTGTCAAGCCAAGCAAGTCTGCCAAGGCAGATAATGGAAAGTTTAGGGTCAGCAATGTTTTTCCATCTCAGACTCAACCTCCTGCAGGTTCAAAGAGGCCTGTCCCACAACCTTCCACTTCTAGGGTATTGAATATAGCCAGAGCATTCTCAGATCCTGTCACTCAGGGAAGCAAACCCGTTGTCCCGTTGAAACCCGATTACCTGCGCTCCCGTTCTGATCCTAGTTCCCGCAGGGGAGGGATTCAGAACTGGAAATCTAGCAACGGCAGAGTGGCTACCTTTGGGGCAAATTCAAGACCTCCTTTGCAGTCTGTCGATGAAAAGACAGTCCTGACTCCAGCCCCAGCAGGGTCACTGAAGCCCAGCATCAAACCAAAGCCTGCGTTCTTGTTAAAGATGAAGCGTAAGTCATCTGGTTCTCAGGGTTCAGCTGATGATCCTAGCACATCTTCATTTCCACTGCCTTCCCCTCCCGTATTGCCATCACAGTCAAGTTCCACATCATCATTTGAGGCTTTCCCGTCTCCGCCTCCTTCCCTCTTAGAAGGGACATCTGGGGGCAATGTTGAAAGGAGCCCCGAACTTGGCGTTGAGACACCAGACACGTCAACAACCCTGACTGAGGAACTTGCAGCATTTCCTGCAGTGAAAGAAATCAAAGGCATTGAAGCACTTGCTTTGCCAGATGCTGATGACGTATGCGTCCAGCGAGATGTCGTTCACTGTCCAACCACAAACCCTGAAGTGATATACGTCGAAACATCATCGACCACGTGTTCAGCAAAATCTGCTACTGATTCCAGCAGTGAATCGGATTCTGAATCTGGCTCAAGTACACTGAATTCGGGTGATAGCGATGCTCTCCTCGACTCCCAAGACTCAATCCAGGAAGGCCTCGAACTTCAGGAAATTTTGGGGCCAGAGGAAACTTGGGGCGAAGGATCTAAAAATCTGGGAGAATCCCTCATGAAGGACAGTTCTTCACGGCCTCTTGAACCTGCTCAATCTGCAAAGCCATCAGGATTTAAAGGTGCATCAGCTGCTGTCTCCCTGTTTTCAAAAGGTGGAAAGGGCGGCTTTGCCCTTGGGAAGATAGGGAAGAAAATTGTGGATGCCCTGAAAGAACAGGGTGAAATTGAAGTGCATGGACAATCCTCACTGCCTCCTCCCACAACCAAAACAAGACAGGAAGATGATGAGAATTCTGATTACGCTGAAGCAGCTTGTGCTGACTCCGACGGAGCCATGCGTTCAGAATTAGGTTCCTCTTTGACAGACCTCGGTGCAGGCAGTGCTCGCAAAAGGTCGCGTTCAAGTCTCGGAACTGCCAAAAGCTTTGACGAAACGGAAGAAGAAACGACCACAACAACTCCTAGCACCGTCAAAGCGTGCGAGCTTGTCGAGTGCTCCGAAATGACCGATATCCCCGACATGAACATGAGTTTTGATAAAGACAGCTGCAGTTAGGTTATTCACCGCCAAGTACTAACCACTAACGAGATGCAAGTTGTGGATAAACCTTTGTTGTGACTAACTGCTGAAGCCAGTATTAACAAACTCTTTCTCGCATTTGGCTTGGTGCTGATATAAATGCATGGATACCTTCCTACCAAAGTTGTTGAAATTGAGGTCTTGGCTGGCTGAGTTTCTTTGTTTAGAACTATCAACCTTCTGTTAACAGAACCATCAGCATTGAGTCTTGCATTCTGCTATAATTCATTTGGAAGGGGTGACACGCTTGAATGTCTCTTCCTGTGGGAAGTCATTTTTTTTATGCACTGCAATTATGTGGGACATATGCACTTTTAATTCCCTTTGAAGTTGCATTTCAAATTCAATTAGGCCTATCCAATAATTGCTGTTCCATAATGTGAACTTGGAAGCTGAGGAACGTTCAGCAGATTAGTTGGGTGGTCCCTGAAAACCGGACAGCCGGACTGCCGGACAGGACCGCCGGAACGCCGGACCGACCCGGACGGGTTAGGTTAGGTTAGGATAGACTATCCTAACCTAATCTAACCTAACCTAACCCGCCTGGGTCAGTCCAGAGGTCCTGTACTATCCTAACCTAATCTAACCTAACCTAACCCGCCTGGGTCAGTCCAGAGGTCCTGTCCGGCAGTTCTGTCCGGCTGTCCGGTTTTCAGGGACCACCGATTAGTTGGCTGTGGTTTTTTCTGCCACATTTTTATATGTAACGGTAAATACCTAGTAAATTAAGTACCTACCGCCTGTGAAATGCTCTCCGAGTATACTCGAAAGAGCAGCCATCGGCATAGCAAGGAATCTCAACCTTGATCTTTCTGCTTTTGTTCACCCACAAACCTTTGCAGTTTTTAGCTCAGCCAGCGAGACCTGTTGAATTTGTGGAACTCGATAAATGACCTTTTTAGAAAATAATTATTAACTGATGTTATTTGTTATTTGATACTCATTTTTAATAATCCAATAGTCATGGATGTTTAAATATGTTAACGACAGCTAAAGGTTTGTGATATTGATCATCATGGGATATTATGGGCAAGTAAGTTTGGGGAAGTTTTGTGCTTAGCTTTACTCCTGGTTTTGGGGGAGATGCGGAATCCCTTTCTTGATGCCATTGTTCTGTTTGCATCCACTTTTTGATTTAAAATGCCAGGTGCTTGTTTATCCAACTCCATACACGACCTTCTCTGAATGAAAAGGAGACTTGTGAAGAAAGCTATCTAAGGTGGATCACACTTGTCTTTTCTGAATGGCATGGCCATCGAAAAGAGAGATAACTTGGCAAAAATCAATGTAATTGCCTGTCCTTCGCAGCCGAGCCTCCCACTGGGGTCAATTTCAAATGATTTGTGACCAACTTGATGGCTAGATTTCTTTACGTAGGCCTACCTATAAACTGAATGCATAGTTCCTTCCTTGCTCAGTCTTAGGAACCTCACATTTATTGCCACAAATCTAACTTCCATCGAGGCCCCCTGCAAAAAGGTGAACTGGCAATCTTATTTTATTTTAGCTACTTCAGGAACCAGGGACAAATCTTTTTCCATGTAAAATTTTTGTATCAAAAACCTAACACTTGGAAATCATGGTGTCTACTCTTGAGAACCTGAAAAACTCTATGGAAATCAACTAGGTACTCTGGAAATCTACTCTGTACTCTGGAAAACTCGTGGAAATTTCAAGAAAATTTCGTCGCATTCAGGGAAAAATCTGTCATCTGGAAATTTGGCCTCTGGAACATCAATGCTGCACCCAAAATGTGACTTAAATTTTTCGCATTTATTCAGCTTTTGGGCGACTCCACCCCCTGACCCTTTCCAGGGGCTCTGCCACAGACTGCAATTGCTGGCGGCTCTGTCCCAGACACCACAGAAGAGCGTCTGGACCTAATGGAAAGTTAGAATCCACTCTGGAAAACCTGCCCGGAAATCAAAGAGTTTTTCTAAATCAGACCTGTATGGCACCCCAGAAATAGCTTTACTGCTGCAAAATCTGATCGAGTAGGTAATGGCAGCAATTAGACAGAAATTTGGGTTGCGAAAAAACATTAACCATATTTATTGCTGCATCTGTCCAAACTCTAAATTGCTTGTCAACTGTGGATATTGTCAAAACGTTTGCGGGGAGCTTCATTTTCCAGCTTATTCGGTTTTCATTTCTTTCGCTTCTTGTAAAAGTTGCTAAAAGTCTTGGGTAAAAGTCTTGGTCCTGTTGTTCAGGACCTCTGTTTTCCCTTTCTAGATTACGAAACTAGTCTTGCCCTTTCCCAGCCCACGACTCTGTAGGTACCTTGCTTTCTGGACTTGGGTGGTTGTTGATAGGGAAGGTTATAACTGGTAAGGACGAAGGATATTGAATTTGGATTAGGCTAACCAATTTCTTCTTGTATGTGAAATAATTTGCATGTCACATGACATTTTGCTCATTTTGCTTTTTCATCCGCTGAATAAGGATTATTATTATTGTTATTTTTTGGAATTGGATGAGTCAAATTTTATAACTGGCGTATGACACCCCACTTAAGATTAAGAAAACCAATTTACAGTAATTGCGCTTTCGTGATAATTTTCTTTTTTTAGTTACGGAATAATGTGCTTGCTTTGTCAATATGAACTCAAGTGAATTGTTGTTTACATCGATTTATTGTGCTCATATTTTTAAAAGTTTACATTAATAATTTGTGCCAGTCGACGTTGCGAATTTGCGATACCTAATTTTCCACTATTCCAACAATACAATAATTCCTCGATTCTCTCATTCGCCATCACCCTCTGTGCGTTTGACTCCGTTCTCTGTTCCCAATAATTATTTTTAGCATCTTTGTTGTGTCCAAATGTACTTTTTTTAGTCATCTACATGCACGTAACTACTTGTTAGTTCATTATTTACCATAAAATACATGTGGTTTTATGTTTAGGCTCTTTCAGAACTTGTCATTAAAATTACACTACCTCGCATTTTTTTTTTATTTTGGTGTGTTTTTAACCCGTTGCGTACTTTGGATTAGCTGATTAGCTTCTCCCTTCCCGTGTGTGAAAATAGTCTGTTTTTACGCAACCAAGGGGATGTCTCATTGATCGTAACAATGCCTTTTTTGGGAAGTGGTTACAGGAAACGAAACGTTTCCAGATTCCGAGTGGTTTTCCAGATCCCGAGTGGTTGGTTCAATCCACTTGGGATACGACAACGTTTGGTTCCTGTAACAACTTTCAACAAAGTGGCCCAAGAAAACCAGAAGGAATCCCAGGTTTCCAGGAGGAACACAGGAAACCAGAAAAAAAGCCCAAGGAAATCCTGTTTGTTGTATTTTCTGAGCCTCAACAGTGTTTGGAATGGAAATCAAGTACCTGGGTAGGATAGAAATGGCATTTTTATCGCCATAAATGATGCGTGCTCTTTAGTCTTCCGTGCAGACTTGCCTCTGCAGTTTCGCCATCCTGGTTGTTTTTTACATGGTTTTCTCAAAATAAATAAAAATCATCAACGTGAGATTAGCTGAAGGCACGATAATAGCAATTCTGGATTGGCAGGAACATTCTTTCAGCAGTTATTCCGCAGAGATGTCCAACTAAATAAAAGGGGCCATTGCTTTTGGTTCAATTTTTTTTAGAAATAGTTCAGGTGCTGTACACGGGTTTAGTTAGCAGAATGCATGTGATGCAAGTGTGTTTCATTTTGGGGTCACTGTCATTATTTGAAAGATAATGGCTGTTAGGATATTTTTTTCAATCAGGTATTGAGGAATTAAGGCCTGAGTTTAATGGAAAAGCACCAACTACGGAATAAAGCATTTTTCAACTAAATTAAAATTTTTCAGTTTTGCTGATATGGAACAGCCTGTAGCAGACAGGCACCTCTACACAGGCATGCATGCTAGGCACTTTGTCATAAAGATGCCCTGCAGTGGGAGCTTGCAGGTGGTTGGGCCATCTTGGTTCCATTTTCCCTAAAAGCGGTACTTCATTTTAAAATTGAGTTACAAATTTCCCTTTGTATTTTCCGGTTAAATTGCTTTTCCATTTCAAATGGTTCAAACCCAAGTTCTGGTTGAACAAAGCCCACTTCTTCTCAATTCGAATGACCAAAAGAACACAAACATTGATCATGATTTCACTTTGCCCTAACTGTTGTCTAAAAGCCAGAAAATGTGCCCCTGGTGTATTTTGGATTTCGGGGAAACTGACTTAAATTGTTCCATCAGTGATTAACACACATATTCAGCAACAAAACCCATTTTTGAAAATTCATTTGTGTTCTTGAAAATTGAAACACCGAACTTGGACCAAGTAAGTCTGCACTGTACATCGATGAGCACTGTAATTGGCTTGTAAGCCGCGCTTACCAAAACATAATTTCAGTAAACGCCCGAAAAAGGTTGCTGGTAAAATTGCAAAAATCTTCATATCTTTCTGGTTTCCTTTTACTGGACACACTTTTCGGTTCTATAAAATGTCACAAAATAAAATTTAAAATATCAAGTATCATTTTTCGGTTAAAACAACAAGCTAGAAAGTTTCTGCCTGTCAAGTTCTCAATTTCCAAGATTGGGTGCAATTGTTCACATCCAGGTTTGACTTCCTTCTAATTTGTTCTTTCGTTTATTTATTTTTCAGAATTTTATTCCTGGCACTACCGCAATGGACTGCCACCTTACATGGGCTAGCGCCAATTTTCATTAAAGACAAAAATTGTGCTTTGTAATTTGTGTAAAAATGGAAAGAGGTGAGCGGAATGAGGCTTGAGACAAGTTTAGTTTGAACAGCGGAGGTGTGAAATTGCATTCGAACTGAATGGGGTTTGAACTACAGAAGAGGTGCAAATGTGACCTTTATAAGCCAGAAAATTTTACACTCCCCATTCCGTTAGGAAAACCTGTATGGAATGTTTACGGATAGGAAGAAAGCGTTGGATTGGAATTGCTGCACATGTGCTTTTCCATGTCCATAGTTGGTGCTTATTCCACGTGCCGAAATTATTTACATTTATTCTAAACACAATCAAGTATCTCTGCTCTGGCTTCATTAACGCTCACTTCTTTATTGTTGATTTAAGCGATATTTTTGACATCAGAATATGAACGGACTGCTCACTTTCGGAAAAACACTGTTTGACAGAAACACAAGTAGCTGAAAAGAGTGGTCCGATGGAAAATTCAACATGGAGGTGAAACGTTTTCCTTATCTTCCTCAAGTGACTGACAGCTGGATATTTTTCCATCCATTTTTGTGAATTTACAACTGACCCTTCAATCTGATGATGAATTTTTGCCACAAGTTTGGGAGTATAGACCTCCTCCCAAATTCTCGAGAAGCATTGGTGAACGGAACGTTTTTGTACTTCTCTCTTTCTGGGAAACTGATTTTAACTGTGATTTTTCTCCAGAATTGGCAGAAATTGCGAAAAACTTTTGTGAGTTGTACTCCGCATCAAATACTGCTAATTTTTGTGGGCTTTCCCTTTCCCAGACATTTTTCACCAAGATTGTTATGGGTTGGCGATCGCCCAAATTACCTACCTAAAATGGGCAGGGTAATGATTTCGTGGTTTATGATTTTTTTTCACAAAAGTGAGATTGAATCTTCGATGGTCTTGTCTGCTCAAAGGGCCGAAAGCATCAAATTGGTGGATTATAGCTGGATTTGAAGTCTACTGCAGGCCATGGAGCAGAACTTTGCAGCCAGTCAGTGTTCTTCGTGAGCAGTTTCATTCCATATTCTTAAACTGATCGCTTTTTTGTTTTTTAAGTTGTACTCTTGATACCTATTTTTTATTTTTGAATTGTGCAACCTTCCTTATGCCTAATTTCTAAGCGGAAGGCTTCATAGGGTCGTCTTAAGTTATTTGATAATCAATGAAGTATTGTCATACTGATTATCCAACGATGATAATCAGATTTGGTTGGAAATTGCGAAAGGTGCCAAAGCTCGTTTCAGTTGTTCAATTGGACAAGGTTTTTCCTTTGGTCCAGCCTATTTATCCATGGCAGAAGTTCTCTTACACATAACCAAGATTTGTGCTTGTCAATTCATGGCCCAGATTTGACATCTCAAGGGAGGATGGGAACTTTGTGTGGGGTGGGTTGCAACCGATGGCGTGCACAAGTATGCTTTTTTGCTTTATGGAAGAATGTGCGCTCCTGCTTTTTGTCTGTGTTTGCTGCATTTAGACTTGGTTAAATTGCAGTTATGACTTGCATAGGTTAGAGGTTTGTTTTCAAGGTTCTGTGAACTTCCATCGGAATGGTCGAAATCAGTCATCCAGAAAGTAGCTAGATAAATATTGAACAAGATAAATGCCATATCCTGGAATTGCTGTGAATGCTATCTGGTTGCTTTTGGGGGGAAAATAATTCTAGTAATTATCTTGTTTGTTAACACTCAGACAACAAGGTGCGATTCACAGCTTCACACCAGGTTACTTTTGGGCCATCGTTACTGGTTGAATATGCAGACTAGGTGTCTGCTGACAAAGCAGTTGTAACCCATCATGGTTTGCTCAGCTGTTTTCACTTATTCGGTTTGGAGTTATTGGAAAACACCCACATTTCTTTCAACGGTTTACTTTTCTACTGCATTTTTGGTCATCGATTCTTGCATTTATCGCTTCTGTTGCACAGGCTCAAAGCCGAGTAATCATTTTATTCAGTGCTGCGGAAGCTTTTCCTGCAAACAAACTTTTCTTGTGGTCCTGTATTTGCAAGTCCCTTGACACATTTCACATCTTGCGGAGCTCAAATTAAACCTTCATTGGTAGCATGAAGTGGTGTGTCAAAATTCAGTAAACCCAAAATCAGCTTTATTGCCATTCACGTCTCCATCGACGAAGGAGATGAGAACAAACTATCCGCTACATCCTTGCATTTGTGATCTCACAACTCTCAGTACGAGTACCTCCCTGGTATTTTGTGTTCAATCAGCATTTCAAAAATTTAATACTACGAATATTGATTGATCTCTAACTCTGTCTTGGCTGTGTATGCTTGTCGTGCCAAAAGTGTTTCATTCTTTATCTATCTCTCCATTACAAAACCAAAGATTATTAATAATTAGCAAGAACATTCTATTATTGTTTTGTCTGGTTTATTGAAATAATGTGGACAGGGATAAATGCCATATCTGTTGACCGCTACAGGCTTGTGAAGCGCAAATTTGTGCCAGCAACCATGTGGAGTTCAAGACGATAAGAAAGTTTATTTGGTGGCAACGTCTTGACCCTGCCCTGCCGCTTTTGAAAATGTTGAGACAAGGGCAAAAATTTTCAATTGTATAGCAATTCATTCCTGACTTGAACTCCCCATGTTGAACTGACCAACGAGCAACTCGCTGGTGAAATTTTGCACAAGCATAAGCATGATGTAACACAAACATGGCGAACATGATGTTTCGTCTTGGACCATAACGATAACATGCTAAAACCGCATGTGGTTCCGAAGTCTGCACCTCCTGACGTTGCGGCACTCAACTGCGATGGAACTGCAAAGAAATTTGAGTTTATGCTGCTGAAAACCCTGTTTCAAAGCAGTGAATAAATTGGCAATTGTCCCTCTCCACTTTTCAAACACATTGCTGTAAAATTTGTTGTTTGTTTATGAGATTGCAATAAAAATTTACCATCAAAAATGACCTGATTTGAAATTCTTTGCAGCTTAAAGCTTTCATGGTCTGTGCAGACCAATGCCTTCTGGGTTCTGCTCTATGGATTAAAGGCGCAGTCTGTTGGCTAATGACTTCTGTGTGGGTTCCAATACTCTGAGGATTATTAGGCCAACCCCTTTTGTCAGCAGTCAGTACTGTTTGCGACCAATCACTATGTGCCAAAGGACTCTTCAGTCCCCTTACGTTGCCAAAACTCGCATTTTACTTGGTCTTATTGTGTTTTGCATTCAGTGTATCACTTTACAAAAATCCTCAGGTTTTCATTGTTTTCAATGTTCGATCATTCCTGATGACCTTGCCAGAGATTGAAAAATTCGCAGCAAATTAACGCTTTCATTTCATTCCCAGAATAATAAAGTTGATTGAAAAATTTAAAGGGAGGTTGGGAGGTGGAGGTTGGTGCCAGTTTTTTTTCATGATTTTTTGTTTTCTCCAGCGTGCTGTGGTGTATCTGCATGAAAATTTTGCTGCATGCGATAACCTGATTGAGGTTTAAATTCAGCCTCGACAAAAACATCGGAAAAGGCTAAAAAAAGGTCACTACACCCAGTTTTGTTGTTTTTCCTCCCAATCCGAAGTTTGTGCTGCAGCGTAGAGCTGAAATTCAAATTGATGAATCTGCCAGGTACATGTGGCCTCTCTGTCATCATGCATCTACAAACCATGTTAAAATAATTGTGGACAATTTTCTTTGGCCTTGGTTAATTTTACACCAAGTTTAGTGTAGTGTGTACCTTTTTGGGTCTATTTTACGTGGCTTGTTTGATTACATTTGAACAGGAACGTTGAGTTTGTGGTGTGCATTTTTGTGAGTCTATCATCTTGCATGGGAGTGAAAAGAGCCATTTTTGAAATCAACACCTTTTCTGTTAGGGTGAGAACTTCGCAATTTTTATGGGGGCAACCTTGTCTCAGTAGCCATTTTCCAGTGTCATTCTTGCAATTCAGTCCACTTGTGACCACATTTTGTGATGACTTGTAATTGAGCATAATGGTTTTTTATGATCTGCGTTTTTGGGAGGGTTGAGCTTTTTCGCCAGGGATTTTCTGAACATCAATCCAATATTGGGATAGAATGATGGTTGGCTTGCTGGTGCTCGTTTGGACATTTTTCATCCCAACATTTGGGCACATATTTTCAGATTAAACATCTCTTGGGAGAGAGTGGCATTCTCACCGACCCTTTTTATTTCCATCTAACCCTTTTTTTATTTATTTGAATCTTTTTTTATTTATTTGAATGTTTCATTTTTGTTCAACAATCTCCTTGGCTGACGGCGGCGAGATCCAGTTGACAGGTAAATTTACCCCCGAGGTAAGCAATGTTAAACTGCCATCTGGTATACCTTTGAGGTAAAGTAGATGGCACTTTAACATTGCTTACCTCAGAGGTAAAGTTACCTGTCAACTGGATCTCGCTGCCGTAAGGAGCAAATATTTGGGCTGAGTTGGCCTTGCCTGGTCTGTGATATGTGGGTGCATCTTTTGGCTGGAAAAAAGTCCATGAAAGCAGGTGAGGAAACATCCCCATTGTTTTTTGACCTACCATGTTGCCATGTTTCATTCAAATCAATAAACTTTTGACAGTCTGTGAAATTGAACGCTTCAACCAATTGCAAGATCGGAAGAAACCCTCTGGAATGTTAGTTTATTCTTTGGTTTACAAAATTTCAATCAAATGCCTCAAGGGACCGAGACCATGCTTTCAACCTGGATAAGCCCAAATGAACGGATCCCCATGCAACGTTCAATATGTTCCAGGCTTTACAATGAAATGTTTATTTTTTGTGTTTTTCTCCCATGATATCAAAAATTGATTTGTTTTCAGCATTCGGGGTGGTTGCCAAGGTGATCCGATGCAGATTATTAAATTAAGCGACTACATCTGAACTATGCTATTATGCTATGACCAGTGAAATTGCTCAATTTGAGCAACTGAGAAAAGGAAGCTGTTCACAGGAACACACGTTTCAACAATCTGTGTCACTTGGTTGAAGTTCCGGCGGGAGCGGTGCAGTTGTGACGACAGATGCAATCCTCATAGCTGCACAGATGCAGCCGGAACTTCAACCATGTGACACAGATTGTTGAAACGCGTGTTCCTGTGAACAGCTTCCTTTTCTCAGTTGCTCAAATTGAGCAATTTCACTGGTCACAGTATTTTCAGTTCACATGTCGATTATTGGAACATATTGAACACCCCTCGTAATTGCAAATGACAAATGTTGAAAGGATTCTGCAAATCACTGTTTGAAAGTCTGTGGATGAAATCGGTTTTGGGTAAGGCATTTGCAACAACGCTGGCATTTAATTAAACCATCTGTTCAGTTATATTGTTATTTTGTGTCTGCTGAGATAACATGGATGCAGGGTGAGTTTAGAACTTCGGTGTTTTCAACTCATTTTACGCCATATTATGTATCATTCCTTTCCTTGTTATTTGTAATTCTAGTCATATTTTTTTTTAGTTTGATGTTCGTCAGCTGCCTGGATGTTTTTATTATTGTTTTTGTAATGGCCTGATTGTGAAGAAATCTATCGGCGGAGAGATCATCACGGGGGTAACGCTAACTCCGAGCTGCGAGGCAAATTTTTTCCATTGGAGCAGATGGCAAAAATTTACCTCACAACTCGGAGTTAGCGTTAACCCCGCATTGATCTCCGCTGTATGTATCCCGTATCCCCTGCCCTGCCAGTGTTTTCTTGCTGCATGGCCGCCTCTAGTAAACCCTAGTAGCATAAATTGATCGGAAGCAATCTGAAGAAATTCCTGACTCTTGCCATCGCAGCTGCTTCGTAATTCTGCTTCAATTTTGTTGTACGTATCAGCATTGTACATATCAGTATGTATCAGCAGCTGCCGCTCATTTATTTATGTGAATACCTGCCAGGCTGTTACCCTGGCAGGAAATGGAGAAAACAGCAAAAGCTATGTTGTGTATTTTTTTGTTTTTGCGAATCTCAGCATTTTAATATCATGATGTGCTTCTCTGTTTTGGTTTTTCTGATTGCATTTTGCATGGCTAAGTTTCTGTCTTCATTGCCAAGTGGTCAATGCATTTGGTCGTGATGTGTAGGTGGGCAGTTAACTTCTCTTACCTGTCAAAATCTTCGTTAGTTCAGGCATAAAGCACTCTGCTGGCACCAAGGTGGACGTTCTAAAGGAACTGTCGCATTGCCGTTGATCACTCGTCAGCAAGTGCATCATCCTGTCCGACTAACCTGATTTCACACCAGGAATGAAAAATAGTTGCTGGTGCACAAGTAGTATAGCAGCCACGTGCGATTGGTGCATTGCGATTGGCACAACTAGGTACGAAAAATAGTTGCTTTTTGCCATTTCAGGTGGCACAGCAGTTACATACCATTGGCGCATTGCGACTGGCACCTGCAGCATTAAAATCTGGTAGCAGATGAACGGTTGCAAAGCTAGTGTGTGGGTGAGAAATGAGTCTATGGATTTCTGCATTTTATTGTCTTGATTAATGATAGAAATGAATTTGACTTCATCAACGCTGGTGGTCTATTTTGGTTTTCCAGTGCTGGATCATTGTGTTCTGTAGTTTTGTGTTGGTACCTCGATGTTTTTTGTTTTGGAAACCTTTGTTGGTTCAAGAGGAGCTGATATTCTGTAATCAGTATATTATCGATATGTAGCAGATTTTGACCAGAATCTATCGCTTTTTTCAATGTGATCTTTATTTGTTTGGCTTTTTTCAAGCATGTTTGTGTGATGAGAGTGCCTGCGAAATGCTTGAAAAAGTTTTGGTACCTTGAACCTTCCGACTCTCTCATTGTTCATGCCTTTTGCAGCTCAAAAAACTATTTTATCAGTTTGTATGTGTTATTTTACATTGCAAATTTGAATCTGTCCGGACAAGGTTGCCAATTTGACTTTCATTTGGTACATTATTTGTTCTGCAAGTACTACGCGTATTCCATGCTTGGCATATAATTTTATTCATTTTGCAATCGTTCATTTGTGTAAAATTAGTTGCTTACACTTGAGGTATTCGACAGAATGGGGCATTGCTGCTGACCTGCAGTCGTAAGCTATAACTGAATTGTCAGATTCAGATTTAGTTGCTTCCTTTTCTTTAATGGAAAAGCTCCAAGCATGAATTGCACGGCGCACAGAAATTAAAGGTTCGCGTTACAATCTCCATGAAATAGGCTATTGAGCGCCTGCTTAGTCATGATGGCAAATTGCATTCGGTCATCTGTCTTGCCAAAGTGGCTGCATAAATGTAGAAAATATATTCATTTGTTTTCAGGTTTAGGAAATTTTCGAAGGATACATGTTTTCGTTTTGTCAAGATTTTCTTTTGCAAATGTAATCTTTAGATGCACGACAACTTGGCCATAGCTAAAGTTTTGTGTTATATTTTTGCTTTTTTTTATTTTCTTTCTCCTCCGTACCAGAACATTGATGATTCCTTCTAGAATTAGAGTAGGATTCTGTCCTGCAAGTGTTGGAGACTTCCCCGATATTACATGTATTGCAAAAATCATTTTTGCATGCTTATTTGAACCTACATGTAGTTTATTAGACACATTGTTTTTGTCATATTTTGTGCTTCGTTGTGTTTAATGGATAATTTCGTTTTTTGGAAATGTCCTTTTTGCTTTGGACTAAGTCGATCAAGTCATTAACATTCCCAAACATGTGGCACAACCTTTTTGTCAGACGGGCCCACATTGTCTATCACAGTTTTCGACCTACAACCTGTTTTGTTTTTATGTGGTTCCAAAAATCCGAGAGTGGGTTCGACTCCTTTTGGTAGAATAATAAAAGACCAAATCTCTGGAGAGGCCAATAAAAACGAAAAAGAAATACAGAGCCATCATTTGGGCTATGAGCTGTTGGGATGGCCCATTCGCAGAAATCTAGTCGGTGATGGATTGGGAATATTGCGTAGCTGTTGGCTTTCATTTCAGAGAATCTCACTGGTAATTTTTGTCCTTCCTCTTTTACGGGTGTCCTTCCAAAAATGCGAATAACTTAATGATTGGTGATGAAATTGGCCACAGTCATACAACACAGGCACAATCTGCCAACCACTTATGATTTGGAAAACCTGTGCAGAAAGCACAAATCCACCTAATAATTGGCGTGAAAATTTCATTGGTATTTTTTTCTTACCTTTATCTAGTTCCTGAGTATTATAATTTGACTGCATCACAAGTCGAAGCAGCGCCACCAAGCTCACCGTCTGTACCTGTAGTTTCTGTTCAGCCAATGGTGAAGAAATCACAGGTGTCTACTTTGGAGAGGCAGAACAAGATTGAGGTGTTTGAAAATGGACAAGCTCAAGCTCCTCCCATCAGGTTAGCCTAATGACCCTTGGACTTAAATGAAAAACCATTTTTTTGCTTTCATATTATCAATTCCTGTTGACTTTAGGAGAGAAGATTGTTGACGATATCGCAATGCGACTGACTGTTTATCGAGACCACAAGAAAATAAATATTGGGCAGCTGGGCAAGGGGGCATTTTCGACCCAATCGAATTAAAATATCCAGTCCTTCCAAAATTGATACAGTTTTAAATACGACTGTACCCAATGGTGGACATAAAAATTTTGTTCGAACAACTCTTGTCAGACATGATAAATTATCACTCACAAATCAATTGTGCTCTTGCAACACTCGATTTACACATCCTCGTATTACTCAGCTCCAAACAAAACGTTTACAGACATTATGACTCTTCACTAAAATTGCCCATTTCATCATATGGTAATTAGCCTAAAATGTAATAGCAATATTGCCAAGTTGGTTGAAGTCAAATTGAAAGTTGAAATCAACCCCCAGAACTCAACATTGTCGGGCAATGTTGTTTGTCGTTTTGTCTTGTTAAAGATGTGATTGCATCGTCTGCTGTCTGTGGAACATGATTGCTGGAAACGTTTTCATCAAAATTATTGCAAATTTGGACAAGGTATCGTTTTTCTTCGAAGAGCTGATGCGTTTCCCTTGAAGTTGATTTGCTTCCTGTGATGCGGAATCATCACTAAAATCTACAACTCTGCATCTTCGGTTGGTGCAAATCAACAAAAAAATTTTTTGAAGAACTTATTGTGATGTCGATATTTGAACTTATTGTGATGTCGATATTTTCCCAACAGCTCTGTGAAGCAGTCGCCGAGACTTCAGACTCGTGCCGTACAACCTCGTAGTGGACCACCACAACCTCAAAATATGAGCATCCATGTGAATGGTGACACAAATGACGGAATTGTCAAAATCCAGGATTACAAACCAACTGCTGTTGGAACCATTGAAGGAAAAAGAAAGGTTTGTAATGTTCCATTATTTTCACAACACGAAGATTTTCGTGAATTATTTTTTGAATTTTCTTATAAATTTCTAAAAAAAAATATGAAACTGATGTGTTTATTCAATTGATTGTATTTGAATTTAATTGATTTTTGTTTCTATTGAATTGATTTGCAGCCAAAATGCTTCATGCCCATTTTTACCTGGGGCTATTTCAACAACTGACTAGTGTTGCATTATTGGCTCCATATGACGCCTCTGCAAGGTCTTGCAAATTGTGTTCCTCACAAGTTAATCTGTTGCACTGGTTTGCAATCAGATTACTCGTTGATCGATTTGCAAAGATTTTCACACATTGAACAGATGCTCCCTTGGGGAAAACATGCTGCAGAACTTACCTAATGACAAGGAATGTTGTTTCTTTCTGCACGAGAAGAATTGTTTTTCAACTTTCAACAAATGAGGAAATGAATTGCAGTGCAGTTGATGATGAGAATAGAGGTGAAGCAATTTGATAACTCACAGTGTCTTTTCCCAGAAAAGTGTTGTCTCTCTGAAAAGAGTTGTCTCTGTGGAGTGGAAATAAATGTGCACTGCAACAAAGGTAAGGTATTCAAGGAAAAGTTTTATTTCTGCAGAGTTCATTTTTTTAAACTGTGTTGATTTGATTGCGAGTGAGTTTTAGCAGTGCCTCCAATAATACAAAGGCCGGCTCGTGAGAAATCTGTGGTCATGTTAGTGGATGGGTTTTTCTCTCACAAGTCCGATAGGTGCTGTGTATAAAATTGATGTGATGACCCCCAAAGATGGGAATTTCTCTTGGATTAAGCAACAGATTTTGATTAATCTTTTTGTGGATTTAAGCTGAAATTGTGCAATTCTCCGTATCTATAACAATCCAAAACTTTATAAAGCTCCAATGTCATGCTAGAGATGGAAATGGTAAAGTTAACATGCTTTCAAATTTTGGGTGGGTTTTGTCCAGGCATCATCCATTGCTGTGTCATCACCGTGAGCCGGCGTTGTGTTCTCGGAAGCATTGGTTTTTATTCAGGTTGGCACTGTACGTGTCGAGTTAAGTGAAGCCAACCACCGCAGAAGTTACACTGTGAAATTGTTTATTCATTTTTGCGGTTAATTTTTGCTTACTATGTTATTTTCCATCTTAATCTTTCGTTTTGTTTTGACACTTTTTGCAGCGTCTCGCCAATCATTCATACTTCATTGTGAAAGAGCTGGTGATGACAGAAAGGACTTACAAAAAAGACTTGGACGTCATTGCTGTGGTTTGTTGATTTCTCATTTGTTGCATAAATTTGTTGCATTATTTATGATCTTGCGACACCATGCACAAAATATTATGTTGATTCATTCTTCCAATGTGATGCCGGCAATAGAGAACGCACGACGGAAAAAGGGAATGCAGTACAGCAGGTCTGTTTCTGCAATCACCTAAATGGACTAAACCTGGCACAAATTCTCCACTTGGTCGCTTGCACTGCCTTTTGGTCACCTTGTGGGCTACAGGGTTTTAAACAGGACAGAACCTCCAAGTGCACCCTGTCACAAAGCTTTCCTGCACTCGTCTCAAATCTCAACCAAACTGCTGGGAAAAAATCAAACTGGTTAAAATTGTTTTGGATTCTTACTCGCAACCTTTTGTCTGGCATTTCTTTTCAGATGTGAGTCATCGTGAAAAAACGCTTCCTGTGCACCTGTCCAAAACTTCAAAATGGGTTGGACTTTTTCCATCAACTTGTTCTGGTCAAATTACAGAAAGTTGACCACTGATGACAGTCAGAGAGAACTTCATGACAAAGAGATTAAACAAACCTCTTTATTAGGGGGAGGGGGGGCTCACCCCGGAAAAGTTGAAAAAACTAAAAATTCTCATTTTCCCAAATGATTTTTCCCAAGATACTTTGGTCTTTTCTGAGCATTTTGGTCCAAAAATGAGCAAAATCCGTTGAGAAAAGGCTTCACACGGGCAAATTTATTTGTGCGATGCAAATTCGTTAGGTACCTGTTTATTCAGCATTTACCAAAAAATAGACTGTTCGAAAACCCTGTTTTTCTCGCATTTTGATTTCCAGTGCAAAAACAGACTTTCGAACTGCATATTTCAGCTAGTTTTGCATGTAGAAAGGTAAAAAAAGTTTGCAAACCCTGTGTAAAAACGCATGCCAAAGTTGGAAGCCAAAAATTTTAAATTTTGATGGTTAAAAAATTTTTTTTTAACCAAGTAAAATTAGGGCATTTTCTCTATCGCGAGTGCTCATAACTTCAGTATTTCTCAATCAGACAGCCAGAAAATGAAAAATCTGGTTCCAACAATCAATTTTTATGCTTTTTTTACTTGTATTTGGCGCAAACCAGGATTTGGTAAGTGTATTAACAAGGGAGCAACAGCATCGCAAAGTTACGCTACTATTTTCTAATTGAAATGACAATAACTCAGAAACCAGTTGGAGGGGGGTGAAATTTTGCAGGGAATCATAGGGTCCTACATGCATACCAAAAATCATCAACATTGGTTAACAAACGTCAAAGTTAGGTGCGGAGGGTGAGCCCCCCCTTAACTGACATCTTCTCCCTCGTTTTCTTCTTCTGAGCACGACACGTTTCGGGGCGACAATCATCCATTTTTCGAAAAGTCAGTTTAATCCAAAACTTGATTGAAAAGAATCTGATTTGCACACCTGCATTTAGCCACTGAGGATTCAATCTCTCTTCTTCTTTTCCTGATTTTTACAGGCATTTCAGGAGGAAGTGAACAAAGCCGGTTTGCAGTCTGACGTTCTGGATGTCATATTTTCTATTTTTTCCGTTCTTTCAAATTCCCATACATCGTTCTTGCATGAAATTGAGGCACGATTGGAGTCATGGTAAGGCTTTTCATAACTTTCTGCACTGGCCGTCATACAAAGTGTTTGTCGCAGCACATTTTTTGTGGTTGGAAATTAAGGGTTTGTCTCTGCTGAACATCATTTCTTTCAATTTCGTTGCCTTCTTTCTGACAAGATAATTTTTTGCGTCAATAATTTAATTTTCCGCTCACACAAGCAAATGGCATTTTCAGCTTGTATCTTCACAATTATGGTGGTCACAGGCAAAATGTTGCAGTTTTGACCGGCGCGATAGCGGGGGTGAGGGGAGGTTGGAGAAATTGGCGGACATTTTTTTTTGACAGCAAAAAATCCAGTCGTAGAGTGGATACATTTTTTTATTTACAATGTTTGGCAGATGGTGAATCTTGACGCTGAGGCTCTACCATCGGCACTGCCATTGTAATGTCTTGTGCAAATGGACAAACGCACAGAAATAAACAAAGACACAGACCTTCTGTGGCACTTGGGCCCAAAGTGTTTTTATATTTTCTCTTTCTGTATGGCCCGTTAATGTGTGAGGTGCCCACAAATTTGGCAATTCATTAAAAGTAAGAATTATCATCATTTTATTATTTATTTCACGATCTGAAATCACTTGTCCTCATGCCCCGGTCAATGGAATTACCTACTGGCAACAGTCCACAGAAAAATTCCACTTAAGGGGGGGGCCCACCCCGGTAAGATGAAAATTCCGAAATTTCTCACATTTTCAAATGCACTTCTCCCTGATACTGTGATGTTTTCTGAGCATTTTGATCCAAAAATGAGCAAAATCTGTTGAGAAATGGCTTCTCAAGAGCAAATTTCAGCATGCGATGCAAACGCGTCTGCAGCTTTTTCAGCATGTCTCCAAAAATAGACTGTTCGAAAACCTCGTTTTTCTCGCATTTTGATTTCCGGTTGTAAAAAAAACTTGCGAACAGCATATTTCAGTCATTTTGAGGGCTAGAGAGGCGAAATTTGGTATACTTACGTAAAAAAGCATGCTGAATGGACTGACAGAGCCGGATTTCTCAGTTTCTTTACCCAAAACCTCTAAATAGCATCTCATTGCATAATGGTTTGTTTTTTTTTACCGCGAGTCAATTTTTTACAGAAAAAACATGACCTTAGAGTGAAAATTTTTAAATTTGGGCTCTGTCAGTCCCTTTTTCAGCATTTTTGGTCCAAAAACATATATCACTGTTTCAAAATTGGTTCTGGCCTTTCAGTTAGACCATCGCTTAGAAAGCGCTAACTTTTTATCTTATTTGTTGAATATCTGGGGAACCAGGTGAGGTACAGCATTGAAATATTGCACAGGCATTCCTTTCAAGGGGCGAATTATGCCCTCCAAATTTCAGCAAAATCGGTCAACAAACACCGAAGTTGGTCCGCTAGGGTGGGCCCCCCTTAAAATTATTGCATTGCTTAGGTGTAGCAATGTGCATGTATTGTGGATCTGATTGCCAGTCTGGTGCCGCTTTATGCTGATCGAATCCAGGCCTGTAGCAAAAACGCTTCGCTCGTTTTTTGTTCATTTTGTTAAGAAAATGTTTCTTGGAAATGTCTAATCAGCCAGTTCGAGAACCCGTTCTTGTTGGAAATCCCTGGCTTTGGTGATACCCCTCCCCCCGTACCCCCATCGAGAGCCCTGCTCCTTGATACTCTGCTAGGGCGGCCACCTCAGCTTTTCTGATCATATTTTTGTTACACCTGAAAAATTTAATGACCTGGAAAGCACAAGGGAATGTTGATTGTAACTTGTGACTACCACCTTGACTTGGAGGTCTTTTTAATCTTTGTATACCAATTAGCTGTTATTCTTTTCATTTTTCTGTTCAAAATTGCTGTTCAAAATTGCAAAGGAATGTGGAACCAAATACAAACTGGTCAGTTTGGCATGGTGGTCTGACAGGACCAATACAGAAAGCATTGAAAAACGACAGACATGCAATGCATGATTAACTTGTCATTATTTTGCAACAACACTGTTGTTAAAGCTTAACTTCTCATCCCTGGAACTTTATATCACTGTTCTTTCCCTGCTTTTTCCTTCAAGGGAGAACAATTTGAACAACTTCCTGAGCAGTGCTGATAATCAAAGGATAGGAGACGTTTTCATCAAGCATTTACCATTTCTGGAGGTTTGTTTTGAGATGAACTAACCCTTCACTTTTTTTTTAATAGAATGTGAAATAACACTTTGAATCTGCATGCAATGCCTTGTCTGAAAGTGTCTGATGTCTCCCAACCGAGAACCTTTGGTTCACACGGTCTTTGAGTACGTCACCGATCCGGTCTGCCTCCACTTCCTGACAAGCTTCTGTACCGCACTCTCTTCACCGGAGCCTGCGGGCACAGCAGGACCAAATTTGACAGTAAACTGTTCTTTGACCCGGACAAAGGAACCATGCTTGGCGTAGGCATCCACAACAAAAATCTTCTGCTGCAGCGCGTCAACACCATTTTAAACAAAACAATGCACCACCTGAGAAGACCACTGCAGACATGTAACCAGTTGTGAAAACAACGAAGAACAAAAAATGTGCCCAAAAACGGAACGGTAAACATGGGCCTCTTTTTATTGGCTCACCCTGTGCATCTTGGCATATTCCAGTCAATTCATACTAACAACCAGGGTTGCAAAAAAAAACAGTTTTTTTTTTAAATACAAAAACATGTTTAAAACATGTTTTTTTTTTTTTGTTTTAAACGTTTTAAACGTGTTTTTTATTCGTGGTAAAAAAACATGTTTAAAACAAAAAAAAACTGTTTAAAACGTGTTTTAAACGAATATTTTTGGACGGTACTCATTTGACTTCTTTTGAAACTTCGTTGACACCTTGTTGCCTATTCCACAATATTGGACAGGCCAGCAGACAGAAAAGCATGATGCTGTCGTGTGCTTGGTATTTGGTTATGCGGTTGAATCAGTGTTTCCCGCAGGTATGTCCATATCATTTTTACTTAGGTACTTCGGAATGAGGGAGTGGTCGGTAGAAGGAGTAGGAGAGCAAGAGCGATAGGGGGAGGGAGGGAGATGGAGTGAAGGGGAGAGCAAGAGGGTTAGATGTAGCGAGAGGGAGATATAGAGGGCAAGTGCCGGGGAGAGGGAGAGTGCACAACTGCATACCTATTTGTCAGCGATAAAGGTAAAGGTCAGACTGGTATAGATTTGTTGGTTCCATGGGTTGCATTTGGCATTCACCACTCGTGTAAGTCAGGATGGAACAAAATAGGTCCTAAAGCCGCGTCAGAATGGACAAATTTTAGTCTGCAGACTTTTTTTGATCGTCCGTCCAAAACAGGTCACTCGCAACAATGTGCAAACTGCAAAAGAGAACATTGAGGCATTGACCGTTGCCCATTGTTGCGAGTGAAAATCTGTTGTGGACGGAGAATGTAAATAAAATTAACAGTTCCAAAGAAAGACCTCTTCACAGTCTCACTCATCCCCTCAGAAAATTGAAATAATAGAACTATCCTGTCTCATCCGCCGCAGGGATGGGCAAGGTGGAGTATCTTAGAGGGGGAAAACAGGTTTGCGACAGGGGGGGGAAGGGCACGGAAAGTGCAGGGGATCTGGGAGGCTGTGCCCCAAAGCAGGGGACCAGGGAACAGCGCCCCGGCAGGGGGTTTTGGGGGACAGCGTCCCCCAAAAGCTTGAAGCTTTTTTGATAAATAAGGGGTCCTCAGATGCCATTTTACGACATTTCATGTCCTTTTTTCATATTCTGCAGGGTCTGCAGTCGCAATAGATGGAGCACGGAAAAAACTGTCGGACACGACTTTCTGGATTCGAGTTTTTGTGTCATTTTACCATTATCTGCAAATCAAAACAGAAAGTACAAAAGAAACAGAATGTTGCTGTTGAAGTCCTGGTGTGCAGGGCACACTCCAGGACTTCGGCCAAGGGTAGGTACCCTTGGAAAAAAGCTAAGGGGGGGGTACCTAACCTCGGTGAAGGTCAGGGGTAACCCCCCTATGCTGCCCAACCCTGATCCGCCCCCTCCTCGGATTTGCTGGACCATGAGACGGAGGATGCAGCAGAGAAGGACGAAGTGGATTGGTTGCAGGAGGCACGGATGAGGTGGTAGACAGGTCTTTGGAACTGTTACGCAAATTAATGTTACGACCAGGCCATCAGTGAATAATCGACTCTTGGTTTCTTGAGACAAAGAGGACTGTTCTTGATGAAACAGCATGTTCGACGTGTGGAGATGGAACACTGGTGATTGGACATGTTTTTGCAACACCGCATCAGGAAGTGAGCTCCAAAAGGGAACTGGTCAAGAAAGCTACGATACGATAGAAAGCTGAAACACGGCAGTACCACTTCATATTTTGCCCTCTCCAGTTGACATGTTCTCGTATTTCCGAACTGATCACAGATCTGTTCAACTATTATCAAACTGTAATAATTGCAGTGCGAATGCAATGCAACGTGTCAAATGCTTCGCGGTTCGATGCTTTTTGATAGACAAAAATTTTGGTATTTCGATTGTAGTTAGAGTTAACGAAAGATGTTGGTGTTTCGATTAAAGTTGGAGATAACAAAAGAAATGCAATAAAATAATCAAACAACCACAAGAAATACATGAATGATAAACTGCTAATCATCACAACACCACGCATGCGGCGATTTGTCGCAAATCAGACCAAAACTCGCAATCGTTGGTTTTGCCACTAGCAAAAAAAGGCAGGCAGAAAACACATACGAGACAATACCCAAATTTGTTGGTCATCGGAGTAAGCGAATGTGGTTGAACTGCAATTGAGTATGTCTGGATGAATGAAAGGGTACCTAACATAAATCTAGAAAATGAAAAAATACAGACAAAAAAACACTTTAATTGAAATGTAAAAAAAAATGAAAAATTGCAGACAAAAAAAAAACGTTTTATTTGAAAGGTAAAAAAAACTGTTTAAAACGAAATGTTTCAAACAAAACTGTTTAAAACATGAGCCCTTGTTTTAAACGTGTTTTAAACGTTTGTTTAAAACATTTTGTTTTAAACATTGCAACCCTGCTAACAACTGCTTCTCGACTTGTATGGTGGATCAAGCTTCGCTTCAATGTGTTTTGTTTCTCCAGAAGACTTGCCGTACCATTAAAATGACGTGCATATTCCTTTTGTATGTCAAATCGCAATTTCAGGTCTATCGAGAGTACTTTGACTGCCACATCTCATTGCTGGACAGACTTCAACAGCAACTCAGACAGAGTTGGAGATTGGAACAGCTGTGCAAGGATTTTGAATACCAAAAAGTCTGTTACATCACCCTCTACTCCTTTCTTCTGAAGCCCATACAGAGATTATTTCACTACAATCTTCTCCTGAATAGTTAGTTAAGAGTTTGATTTACGAACGTAGCATCGTTTCTTTCAAGGACAATAATTTTTACCTGTGGCCTTTCTCGCAGCTTCAGTGATGATTTGCCTCACTTGTTATGCTTTTACTTGTTTTGCATATCCCTTTTTCTTCGGGGGGTTCTGCTACAATTAAAATTCGGTGCTATGCAACCCACTACCCACGGTAAATGTGTTGATTGGTCGCAATAATTCCGTTTCCAACGACAAATTAAAGATTGATCTGTGCAACCAACCAAGCTGTCACTTATGCGACCTTGGTCTCCATCATTTTCATCGCACAGGATGAAGGCTAGGGATTTTTTACACTCAACCATGTGAAAATGTGGATGTTCAGATTTCTTTAACTAAAATGGGGGAAACATTTAAACATTCCTGCTTCAAGTTTATGGGATCATTGATAATGAGACTTGGAGAGAGCTTGACAATAAATTGATTAATAACATTTGACGAGAAATTGACATCTCATGTTTTTTTCTTCCTCGACGCGTTTCGGAGTGTCACGCTCCCGTCCTCAGGTGCTGGTCAAATGCGTCCTCAACTGACGTGTCGTCTACTCATTCGACCAGCACCTGACGGCGGGAGCGTTACGCCCTGAAACGTGTCATGGGTTGAAGAAGAAGAAAAACATGGAGAAGATGTCAATTAAAAATGCATTTAATCAATTTGTTCCAACTTCATTACTTTGTATGGGTGGGTGGTGTGTCGAAAAATGTGGCCATTTTTTGTTTTTGGCCTCATATCACAGCCTGAAGCCTCTTCTGCATGATGCAGTAATTGGGAGTTTGGTATTCCAACCACAACGTCAACGAATCCGGCCAAAACTGGAAAGTTCATGAAAAGCGTTCGACTCCCTTGGCTTCTGGACTTTTGCCCCAGATATTTTCGCTACCCGTTTTGTCTTCAATAAAGTAAATTTTTCGGACCCCTCCAGGCACCCATAAGGGAGTTTTGAGTCGCTTGGTGATGTCCGAAAAGTCGAAAACTGCACCATTATTGGCTGTAAAGTTGCAATAAGTGCCTGGACATCAACTATGAAATTGAAATTGAATTGAAAATGTGAATGGAAAATGTTTTTTGTTAATAATCACAAGAAAGTTTTACATAGCTTGGAATTGAGGAAGGTCAGAGCTACTTACATCATGCAGCTGTTATTGACCTCCCTGTAAAAAGGGCCACAAAATGAAACATATATTTAGGTGAAACAACAGAAAATGTCATCGAAAGGATGTTGAAACAGAAAAATGACATGAGAGTAAATAAAAATAATGGACTTGGAACTCTACATTTTTCGTGTACATTTTCAAAAAGCATAAACGTTTGTCTTCACAGGACTGATGCTGTATTACAAGAACCATTGCAAGGACCACGTCGACAACAGAGACTGTGAACTTAGCAAAGCAAAAATCAACGAACTCATGGAACACTATTCCAGCATCATTTTTGTTGCGGTAAATATTAATGTTCTATTTCCTATGAATTACTTCACCCTGTCAGGATTTGCAGCATTATTGTTAACGAGAAGTGTTCTGTAATTAAGGCACTGGCACAATTCACTGTCATCAATGTCATGTGATTTTTTCAACCATGTCTTTTCCATTCCTTAAATTTTCTTCTTCCAATTCAATTCTCCATTCTCCTTAGATTTTCTGACAGATTGAATGAATGATTTATTTTGCTGCTGCAGTCGATGGGGGTCACGAGAACAGCAATTAGTTCAGTGTCTGTGCGACACAACCAACAGTCTGGCACATAGTACATCCTTTGTCCAAACATTTTTCTTATCTCTTCTTGCCACTTGCGAAGTTCTCCTTCCAAAGGACCAGCTTTTTTGCAGGTTTTCAGGGGGGGGAACCTAGTTTCGGCAAACTTTTTTCTTTTTCGACCGATTTTGTTCAAATTTTGCACACTCTTTGGGACCAATCTAGACAACTTCTGTGCAAAATTTCAACACTGTAGCTCAATGAGCTACAGTGTTGTTTGGCCACAGCAGCCATTTTAGGGCAAAAAATAAGTCGATGTTCCGTCCCGTGCACAGCGATAACTAGAGCACTCTGAAAATGGTGAAAAGGAATTGTCACCGCCAAAACGAAATCTGCCATTTCAACCATCTTTCGTGATTTCTTTATCATTTCAGTCATTTGAAGGGCAATTCTGGCAATTGTGAAAGGGCGATTTTCCACGAAATGTGAAAATTTCCACGAAATTCATTGATTTCCACGAAATATCTCCTTTTTTCACGATATACTTGCGAAAACGTCGTGTTTTTCTTTTCTTTTTTTTTTATTAAGTGGCAAGCATAGTGCACAAAAACATTTGAAAAATAAAGCTTTCTTTGCGCTTTTCTCAGTCTTTTCTTCAGTTTATTTTCATCATTTTTCCAATGTATTGTTCCTGAAAAATTCAGAGCAATCACATCACAAAAATGACTGAAAATGCGTTTTTGACAGGTTCTAGCCTTTTTATTTCCACCGCCAAATAACGAAATTTTTGGACTTTTCAGCGAAATTTTCCAAAAATTATCACCATTTTCAACGTGCTCTAGCGATAACCACACGTGTAAGAACGCCCAAATTCGAGTTATAGGGGTAAAAAACCAAGCCAAAACTTTTGACAATGCCCGATTTCTTGTTTTTGGCCTCAGAATTATGTGGCAGGTGATTTTCTGTCACTCCGCTAGAAAAGCGGTAAATTTTTAGCATTTTTTCCCTTTGACTTGTTAATAACTCTTAATGGAGGCAAAAATTGTCAAATATGGCCTTGTCAATCTTTTTAGATTAGTTTTTTACATAAGTACGCCAAATTTGAACATGATCACATAAAAAATGGCTGAGATACACGGGCGGAACACAAGAAATGCTAAAAAAAACAAAAAGCTGAGAAAAATAGCGTCAAAGATTGAGAACATTTTCGTTTTACCTGCTGATTTCACCGCGAGCGGTAAAAACATGCCTCAGGTCTTTCGTATGCCATTTTTTTCTATTCAAGATATTTGCATTTGGTTTTCACCATCAGAAATTAGAAATTTCAGCGCATCTGGTCTACACATTAAAAAAAAATGGACAATTTTTCATTTTTCTCAAAAAAATCTAGGTTCCCCCCTTAAATCATTGGTTTTGAGTGTGACAGGTAAACAGGACCAGTTAGCCATTTCGCTCGATTCTGTTATCATTCCAGCTTTTTTAATTTTTGGTTGGGTTATTCATTTCGTTTTCTCTTTTTTATGTCATCATTATTCCAGGAAAATGCTGTTAAACTGATGGAATTGGAAAAGGACTTGAATGGTTTTGATGGCATAAATTCTCCAGCCAGACAATTCCTCAGAGAGGGTTGCCTGCACAAGTTATCAAGAAAGGGATACCAGCAGAGGATGTTTTTCTTGGTAAGATTGTATCTTTTAGCACTTTTTCCAATGATGGTTTCCTCGTGTCCACCGAGATTGTTGTCGCAGACAGTAGAGAAAAGGAACGTAACATCATTTTCTGTTTAAGGCCCAGTTCAAATCCAATACTACACTCTAATGCTTAATCTCTGCTTTTTGTATTGGATTTTCTGCAACTTCTAGTTCACTTGCAACAACATGTTGATTCATAAGTTCCCTCCTAACCATTAATGTTCATAGAGCACAGTTAAATTTCTGTCTTCCATTGACCTCTTTTTTATATGCCATCAAACTGCCCCATCTGTGGAATATAGGCTGCTCTAAAGTGCTGCTTCAAATCTGCAGTAAACTCCGCAAAGGCGAGCGAGGCAAAGTGTAACATTGCAAAAGACTAGACTGTTTATGTAAAAATTTCTTTATTTCCCTATAATGTCCATTTTCGCCCTAGTGTGACCGTTTTGTGCTGATTCGCATGGTTGTCTTTGCAAGCCATTTTTCTGGCTTGATTTTGTGGCACTTTTCCACAGCCATTTTATGAGGTCAGAATGGTATATCACAGCAGACGTTGCCAAATTACATCAATTCTGCAATTTTCAGGAAACCTTTTTCTTTGTTTTCTGATTTCCTTTACTGAAATTGGTCGCTGTTAAATTGTTACATCACTAAATATTTCATGGAAAGTTGGTAACAGCTTTTCTTCCATTGTGAAAATTTATTTCCATTGCAGTTCTCAGATATTCTTCTCTATGCCAGTCGGCTAACGAATCCAATCCAGTTCAAAGTTCATGGTCATTTACCTTTGAGAGGCATAATGCTTGAAGATTCTAACGGAATGTTCGGTAATCATCACTGCTTTACGATTTACGGAGCAAACAGGTTTGTGATTGAACAGAGAATTTCAATAACCTGTTCAGAGTTTTTATTAATTTGGGGCTCACACACAAAACAGGATGCATACAAGACAGTGATAGAAACAACATGTGACATGTGTTACTCAATCATGCAATTTGACAACCATCGCCAAAAAGGCTTATGGGATTCCAGACCAAAACACTGAAAGTGCGGTTATGGAAAATTGGCACCATGGAAGCTTAGATGGCAGCATGGTTAAACTTTATTTTGTCCTGGTTCCACTTCTTCTGAGAGTGAGGTATAGTGGCGGCGGAAAAAGATTACTCATACATGTGTTTTTCCCATTTAACTGTTGCCTCCGAAACTTTTTTTTTCTTTCTTTTACTCTTATGCATTTGGTAGAAATTAAAGTGCAAATTGCAACGGGTTTTTCTAGAGATGTCAGATTTTGACATTAGTGATGAAAGAGGATCTTTTATTTCTACAGCATGGAGTTTTTGCTAAAATCTCAAGAATGGAAATTTTTTCACATGTATGGGTAATTTTTTCCGCCGCCAGTTTACATGAATTATTATGAAGGTGATTCAAAAAGTTTTCTCCCTAACATACTTCCAGCAGAGCTAGGGAATGAAATTTGGAACACTTGTAACTCTTATCATTTTGTATTATGCCTACAAATGTTTGGTTCTGTCAATTTAGAATTGCTGTAATTGTGGCGAAATAGGATCATGGGGGTTGGTGATGAACTGCTGCTGAGCAACTGCATTTGGCACACATTGTTGCTGTGGTGATCCAGAGAGCAGCTGCTCTCACACTTGGAGTCCTTGCATGTCATCCAAATTCACAGTGAATTTGGATTGAAGTTATTTTATACCAAAATGTCTGCCTGCTTCATTAATCTGTGTTTTTCTTCAGGGCTTTGATGGTGGCAGCAACAACAGAAGACGAGAAAAATAAATGGATTGAAGAACTTAACGAAGCTATAAAGAGTGCAAAGAATAAAAATGTCTGCATCAACAATGGCAGCTTACCAATTACGGATTCCAAGAAACCAGGTTTGCAGCACACGCAAAATAAATTTGATCATGCATACTGTACTGCTTTATGTGTGCTTTTCTGCTTTTTTATCTTGTTTTTCATTTTTCCCATTCAAATACTTTTAAGATTCACTAATTTCAGGACAAATGTGCTTTGCTGCCCAGCAGATCAATGGAGACGAGAGACATTTTTTGGCAAATAGTGTGATGTGCATTCAAAACTAGACCACATTGTGAGTTGTGGGAAAATGAGCCAAGCCCCACTGCAATTCCATGATGGCACAGTGGGACAAGTGACCACAAAAAGATGAAAGACCATCTTTTCATGTTGCAAAATTGTGGCAAGTGACGCTTATGGTGCCAGTGGCAAGCGAAGCGACGTCTGATTTTGAAATGAGCCCAGTAACATGTATTGGCAAGATGAGGCATGCAACATTTTGATGTGTAAAACTGTAAAGCCATTTCCATTATTTGGCTCGATAGTTTGCATTCCGGTGTACTTGACATTTCATAACAGAATGTGTTTAGGCTCACTGGACACTTTAGAGACCCAATAACATTTTGCGGGATACGTTAAATTGCCACTGCATTTTTTTCTTGCAATTTGTCTTTTCTTGCAAATGTGAATTTGCTTGGCAAATGAATGCAAGTGACACAAAACTGACTAAACTCAAATAAAGTGCTTCGCAGGCAACAGAATCGAGCAACAGGTGCAAAAGTGCATTCTAGAAATCACAAGAAAACATTCTCAATGCAAAACACATGGGACAACGAAAAAAATCAGTTTTTGTTGATCCTGTTAAATTTGAAAAATGTCGCTTGCCTCCATTAACATGTTTGGTGGTGAATGTTGTCACCAAAGATTAATGTTCTTCTGAAATTGTGAGGTAACGGTAAATGTTCTCGCATCTTGCCTCCATGGCTATTCTCATCCCGTTGCATTTTTGCTAACAAATTGCAGAAATGGGTTCCACTGAGGACGACTTGGTGGACAATGATTCTGGTTCTGCTCAGACTGCTGCTCAAACCCAGTTGCAGCAAAACCAGCAACAACGAAACAACACAACAGTCCACGTTTGTTGGCATAGAAACACGAGTGTCGGCATCCGTGATTACGTTGTAGCTGCTCAGGTGAGCGACCAATGAATGACTGCGTCTTGATTTTTGCTTCCCTTAACTGTGAACACAAGTGCACAGCAATCGGGAAGATGTTCAACAAGATGATATTTCTCAAACTATTGACAGCTGAACTGCCTCTGAGATTGACTATCTTCTTTCAGCATCACTTTTGTGGCTGGTTTTAGAACATTGAAAAGGAAAAATTGCACCATTCCATGGAAGAACCAGCAGCAAAAACTAATCAGCATTCGAACTGAGGGGATCTACCTATATCAGGACCAAACACCTTAATCTCTGACAAAGCTGACCCTCTGCAAAAAAGCCAGAGTGCGCAGCTCACGCAAATAATAACACAAGTAAGTGCTATGGTAAAAAACTTTGAGTTGGGGTGAACATGTTGTTGGCAAAGCAAACTCGGCACTGTTTTTTTGTCAGGCATGCATTTTTTAAGGCCAGTAAAATTGCTAAAGAAAAGGTATATTTTGCCCTTGTTCGCTCTGCCAGAATATGCATCTGCTGCCTGGGATCCCTATCATCTGATTGAGGTTGAAAAGCTGGAGAGGGTACAAAGACGGGCCGCACGTTTTGTGACAGGGTGCTATTCATTCTCCAGTAGTGTTACCAATTTGCTGTCTGTTCTTGGTTGGGCTCCTTGGCCAAGCGCAGGAAGGCCTCCCGCTTGTTGGGTCTTTTTAAGGGGCTAAACAACGTTGGTGGATGGTCAAGTATTAAGGAAAGCTTGTTACCCCCTGGTTATTGGTCGACATGACCATGCTTTCAAGTTACAATTTAGACCTGTCTCTAAGGATGATGGAAAGTTTTCCTTTGTTGCAAGAACAGTGCGAGAGTGGAACTCCTTGGATGCAAAAACTTTTGGAAATGATAATGACATCAGTTCAAACACTTTCAGAAAGAATATTCTGTATGGCCCACCAAGTGTTTTGTCGTTACAGGAGCGTTAATTCTCCTACCTAACTTTCTAGTGTGTTCTGTTTTATTTGTATTTGTGTGACATGGCTGTCAAGCCCATTATAGAATTTCCTGTTAATTGCAAATTTTCCTGTGTCCTGTAAATTAATTTCAATTATTATTTTTATTATCGTGTGGTTGACCAAATTCTCAAGAAATATCAGCTTCACTTCTGCCTGTTCCCCTTATGCCACCACCCATCTCATGTGGCAACTGATGGAAGTGTGAGAGGGGCAGACAGAAACTAAGCTGTGATTTCTGGAGAATTTGATCAACCATACCATTTACTTGTTTTATAATTTGTGTGGACCGAGCATTCTGGCTTTTTTGCAGAGGGGCGGCTTTGTCAGAGATCAAGGTGTTTGGTCCTGGCTATGATCGAAACCCTCAATTCGAATGTTGATAAGTTTTTGCTGCCGGTTTTTCCATGGAAAGGTGCTTAAATGCAAATTTTCTTTTTCAACATTATTTCCCAGCAGATGGATTTTCTGTTTTTTTTTTTGTGGTTGATCTGGTCCCGGGAATCGCAGACTCATCTTGTCACCACCATCGGGCTCCCTCTCATGTGGCAACTGATGAAGTGTGAGCAGGACATTGATTTCTGGAGAGTTTGATCAACCATACCACTGACTTGTGTTGTGTTATGATTTTAGAATGTG
>JASGXE010009881.1:0-42000 GCA_030068105.1 Sinentomon sp. SZTP_YWyxl
TTATTGGTGGTGGGTATGAGAGGGTATCAAAAGGACGGCTCAGACGGTCACACAAATACACAGCAGATCGCTTCTGATGGGAGGGATATTTTTAGGCGTGTGAAATGAAAAGGCGATGAAAATTTCAAATGAGCAACTGAATGGAAAATGAAAAATGTTGAAATCGGAGTCAGGTACCTATCATTCGAATTCATTCCAGTTTTATTTCCGATGGAGAATGACAAAAATCCAGATTTTTTGATGAAGCAAAATCATAAAAGCGTTGGCAGTGAGTGTTGAAATATTATTATATCAAAAACCAATATCTCAATCTCGGCCCACATTATACATATATGTATTAAAACAGTGGCAAAAGCAATTGATGATCTTAACGTAAGACGTGGCTGCCCTTTTTGGGTTTCTTACTTCTTTGGGTTTCTCCGCAGTTTGGGAGCAGATCAACCAAATGATGCTGTGGCCATAAACTAATGGGCAATTGCATTTCAGGCTTCAAAGGTTTTATTACTTATACAGACCAAAAAGCCTTCAGCATGTTTCAATTTCAATTACTTCAACAGACATAGCCAACTATGTGTACAGAAACAATAATGTGCCCATCAATGGGTGCCTATAATGTTGATTTATGGACAGTGAGTGCATTTATCACAAACCACAAACCAATTATGTGTGCCCTTATGACTACTGCTTCTGACCTTGTACATGCCAAAAGAATATCACGATGATCCATGCCTGTTCAGACAATTTCAGATCACACAGATGTGAGACCCGAGGGGTGATCCGAAAAAGATGCAAGAAGTATGTCTCCGTATGAAGTGGAGCAGTTAGGTTGCTTGATGAGATGAATTGTTCAAAAGTTGCTGTCATTTGGAACCGAATGGAATGACAACATGGGTCTTGGACCAAGGTGAAGCCATGTTGAACAAAAGAATATCATGTTGGAACCAGTGCCGATGTATTCTGCAAAAGGTTTCAAATTCTCATCGGGAATTTGTGCTTAAGAAATATGCTATCCCTGAAGCAATTTCATCCTCATGTACTTCTAAATGTTGAAATGAAAACGAATGGCAATGTGTTTAAAAACTAGGGGTCGAACCGGTACAGTACCCGGTTGTACCCGTACCCGTACCGGTTTGATTTTGTACCCGTACCGGTACCCGTTTGAAAATCCAACCGGGTACTGTACCGGTTGGACTCCGAGATCCATCGATTTTTTGGGCATTTTTATGAAAGCAAACATGCATGTGTGACACATCATTCTTGGTCAATTTTTTCTCAGGAATTCATTGATGCGAATAAAATTAATGTAAATACCAAACAGAAAGAGTTGTGCATGGTTTTCAACAGGGATCCAACCAATAGTCCGGATACAACCAGACCGGTTCAGCAACCATCTGGGCACAAAGTGATGTCTGCTTCCCAGGCGTCAGTTCTTTTATATGCATGTGGGACACATTGACCTTGGCAAGTGGGAGGGACTTGCGCTCAAATGCAAAATTTTAGTGGGATGCCCCTCCCACACTCAGACCAAAGTCAACCACACTGGCCGCCCGCCAGCCTAAAAAAAGGAGACAGCCCCACCAGTTTCTGTCTTATATTTCAATGTATTTGAAGGTCTCTGGACTAGTGCTCTTGTGAGGCTCAAGGTCATCAGCATCACAGCATATAAAAAGGGAACAGATGGAACATATTTGTCATTCTGTTTCATGGTGCAGAGCTGGACTGGTCTCTCTTGGAGTCCTCTTCCTCCCACTGCTTTCCATACCACTTTCATTCGGGATGTGTGCGGACCAAGAATTTTGGTTGGCACTGGGAAAATGCCTTTCTTTTGCCACTTTCTGAACTCAGACGGCAACACTTAACAATTAATGCAGCTGCTACTTTTGATTTGACCTGACAAATTATCTGATAGATGGCGCCACATGCTAGTGAGTAAAGGTGAGTTGCAGTAGGTATTTTCTGAAACTGTTGTTGATTCTTTTTTTTTGTTGTCCAATGTTTGCACTTATCCTCAGCTCTCCTATTGTTTTCTAAGCCAAAGGAGTCTTAGGACGTTTGACCCTTAAGAATGTGATTTCAAATGTCAATGGTAGGTGCATGAATACAGGTGATCTTATCTACATGCAGGACAGCAGAGCTCCGTTTCATGAGCGTTGTGGTAATAAGTTATCCTTGAAGATTTCTTTCCATATCCTTTCTGTATTTGGCATGCAGCTCTTATGGGCTGTCAGGGAGGTGGTTTTTTCTCCGGTCCGTTCTTTGACCGGTTTTCCACTTTCCTCCAGGGCGGCGCTATATGTGACCGCACAAACCCTGGTTCCCAGCTTCGGCTGGTTCAAATCTACAAAAAAGCTGAGCTCCAGATGGTAACTCGTGATACGCATCTGGTTTTTTGCATTGTGATGTCGTGGAGATGCTCAGGAATTCCAATGCAATCAATTTGTGTGGCAATGAGTTTGGGAGAACATCCGTCACTTACATTCATATAGCAAACGGTACCAACTCACATGAGAACGGGCGGACCCGTACTCATTGGAAATCGAGCGCCTGGTCGTGCTAGTTGCAAACTAACAGAAAGTAGTACCGCACACATCCCGAATGAAAGTGGTAAGGAAAGGAGGAAGAGGACACCAAGAGAGACCAGTCCAGCTCTGCACCACTGAGCAGAATGACAAATTTGTTCCATCTGTTCCCTTTTTATATGCTGTGATGCTGATGACCTTGAGACTCAGAAGAGCACTAGTCCAGACACCTTCAAAAACATTGATATAAGACAGAAACTGGTCCAGCTGTCTCCAGTTTTTTGGTTGACAAATTTGATGTGTTAGTTACAAACTAACAGAGCAGATCCACAATGCACAAGACTTGCTTCAAACTGACATGATCATCCCAGAAATCAGCTCTTTTATACGCAGGTGGGTGGAGCTTGCAAAGACAGGAAATCATTGTTCCAGGCTCCTCCCACATGTCAGTGTCCCAACTCCCAAGGTCGTCAGCATCACAGCATATAAAAAGGGCAGAGATGGAACAACTTTGACATTCTCTTCTGTGGTGCAGAGCTGAACTGGTGGTCTCTCATGTTCACACTAATTAATTCAATCCATTGGAAGTGGTTTAGTTTCACTTTCAAATGTATTCATTTTTGTTTCTTTGTTTTATTTTTTTAATTTGTTTTCTTTATCGTTTTTCAATAGCACTTTTTATCAAATAAAAAGTGCTTCGTTTTCCTTTTCACTTTTGCTTTTTTATGCTTTTGCTGAACTTAACATCTTGAAAATTGGAAGAATCTTGAAAGAAAAAATGATAAAAATACAAACGAAAATGCAAACTTCAAACACCAATAACTCGGTCAAAAGACAACATTTTTCAATTTGGTTTTGATATTTGGGATCACAAAAGAGGTGCCTTTTTGCCCACCCACAAAGTTGCAACCGGTACATGTGTACCGGTACCCGTACCGGTTGCTGTACCCGTACCGGTTGCCGTACCCGGTTCAACCTGTACCGGTTCGACCTCTATTAAAAACAAAACAGAAGCTTGGCCAAAGTATAGGAGGCCACCATTTCTTCATCTTATGCAAAATAGCAGATGAGAAACCGAAATCAGGCAGCCACAATTAGGCATACATATGCTCTGCCACCATTTTAACACTGTTACATTTGCACATGCAAGAAAATGGAATAACCAGTTAACCACAGCTGAAAAACAAGTAAGATATTACATTGATACTGTTGTTATTTGCTAAAAAGTAACCCAATCACTCATGCCATGTGTCACTACATACCAGAGTAGTCAGAGAAATAATTCGCCCAGTTGTCATTGCAGAAGTACATTTTCTGTTACTTTTCTTCCGTTTGATTTTCCATTTTTTATTTTCTTCTTCCAAAACCTATTGAATTGAACTATTTCAGAATGTTCAGCTAATGAATTTCAATTCCATTAAACAATTTAGTTCTAAGAAAGCATGTCTCAACAGGCCAAAAGCTTGTTTTGAAACGCTGTTTTCACGTGACTTCAATAAAAACGGTGGAATAATGTTTTAAGATGCTTGTGGTGGTTTGACCTCACTCAATGGATCGATTGCGCTTAGAGCACTTGGATCCAAGTGCAGCAGAAAACTTCAAAGAAAGAGGCAGAGCAAATGCACTCTAATAAGGTAACAGAAAACTGAACAAAACACTATGACCCAAAAATGGCCCAATGACCAGAATCGCAAGACAGTCAGCACACCACCTTTCTTGAATGGTAATTTCACATATTTATTGCGTTGCCAAAATATGCTCTTCAAATGCCAAATGAACAAAGAAATACAACAGAATTTTCCTGAAAAGAAATCACGAGCATTGCCCATCGTGAACAAGAAAACTCACACGACGATTTGTTCCCCAATTAATGGCATCGGAGCTGACGTTTCGGAGGCATCCCGCTCTCCGTTGATGAAGCCAACTGAGAGCCAACAGAGAGCGGGATGTCTCCGTTACGTCAGCTCCGCTGCCATTAATTGGGGAACAAATCGTCGAATGAGTTTTCTTGTTGAATTTCAAGTTCTCCAAGTTTCCACCCTGCATATGGTGATCTCTTATTACCCGTCGTGTTTTCTGGTCACGATTTCATAGAGCAAGCTTTCAGAAGTGAGGCAGACAACTACGAGTTCCAAGAAGTGTTGGGGCATTTTTCCCTGGATGGAATTTTGATGCCAAGCAGCACAAGCAAACATCTTTTCTTTGGTGAAAAAGTCTATATTTTCCGACAGCGACCAGCCAAAAACGATTGCACCAATTGCTCACAACTACCAACAAGAAACAAACAAAGAAAGCCGAACACTGAACGACCAAGATCATTCACCAACTCTTCGAATGACCAGACACCAAATATGTTCATTCAGAAATATATTTATTTTTCTCTTCGCTCTTTCACTGGCAAAGCAAAATGAACTATGTAAAAGCAGATGTCCATTCAAAACTAATAATATTTTTATCTCTATTTTCTTCAACGATAGATGGCAGCATCTGCTCATTTGTTTATTTGCTGCATTTTTTCATCTACTTCCGTTCCAAGTGTTACTTGGTTCATTTCATCTTCAGAGTGAAGAAGCCACGTTTCTTTGGTTCATCTTTCCTCTCTCCTGTGACCGGCAATGTTTGTGCTCTTGACGGTCCGGATTCCTCTGCGCTGCTCTGAGCTTTGATTCTGTTCAGCCAGAGCATCATTTCCTCTTCATCCTTGGCTTCAAACAGAAATTCCGCTCCGTTACGTAACCTAAACAAAGACAGAGAAAAACAACTTCCAAAGTGATTCGTCTGGAGAAAATATCAAATCAAATCAACTTAATTTGCAAGGACGATAGTCCAGGCGCAAATCAACACAAAACATTGATGGCGGCGGTAAACCTACAGAACAAGAGCTCAAAGAGTCAGAAGATTTTCAAATGAAGAGAAAGATGCACGTACTTACAACAATGATAAACAGTTGCATAGCAATGTTACTTCATCAGCCAAGATCTGACATTTCGTTTGAAGGTGCCCACACAAATATCACTATCTGTACCAAAAACCTCAGAACCAAGGGCATTCCAATCATTCACGGTCCTGACAGCAAAAGAATAATTCCCCACATTTTTGTGACAAGAAGCCGAATAGAGCTTAAAATCATGGTCTAGTCTACCAAAATGACGAGGTGGCAATAAAAACTCCTTTATGGAGGACCAGCCGCCTACATTATTCAGCCCCAAGAATAAACCAGCCAACCGAGCAACCTTCCTACGAGAAGCCAAGGAGCTCCACCCCAGCTCATGCATCATATCGGACACACTATCCAGTGGGGAGTATCTCCCTGCAACAAAACGGGCCGCCCTCCTCTGGACCCTCTCTACCTCCTCAATTTGACTTATGTAGTAGGGATCCCACACAGTTGAGGCATATTCCAAAATTGAGCGAACCAAGGAAAAATACACCTTCTGTTTTATCTTTTTGCTGGCACAATAAAATGTACGCCTAGCAAAATACAGGGCGGTATTAGCTTTTTTTGTTGAATTCTTTATATGTTCCTCCCAACTCAAAGTCTTTGTAAAAGTGACACCAAGGTATTTTGTCTTATCAACTGCAGGCAAGGCTATACCATTAACAGAGTAAGAACTAGGATGGGGGGCATTTTTTGTAGTGAAACAAAGAACAACACACTTATTTTCATTCAATCTCATACCCCACTTTTTGCACCAATCAAAAATCTTGTTCAGGTCATTCTGGAGTTGTAAAGAGTCAGCAGGAGACCGTATCTCATTTGAGATCACACAATCATCAGCAAAGAGATTTATCTGACATCTCGCGACCTCTGGAAGATCATTTATGAAAATGGAGAACAGCGTTGGTGCCAAAACACTCCCCTGTGGGACCCCGGATGTAACAGCCTGTACTGAGGAAAAACTCCCATTTATGCACACTTGCTGAAAACGCGAGTCTAGATAATCTGATAACCATCCGATGACAGGGGAAGATAGCAAATTTAAGCCATTGAGTTTTTCAAGCAATGCAGCACGGGGGACTTGATCAAAAGCCTTCTCAAAGTCAAGAAAAACTGCATCCAGCTGCCCTGATCGGTCTAACACTGTTGAAGCTTTTTGGGAAAAATTAACCAGCTGAGTCTCACAAGAGAAGTCTGAGCGGAATCCATGTTGAGCTGGGCTCAAAACCCCATTTGTGACCAGCACATGTTCGATATAGTCCAATATAATGTGCTCCATAATTTTACAACAAGAACTGGTCAAACTAATTGGTCTATAGGAAGTCACTAGTTTAGGATCCCCCTTTTTTGGAATAGGACACACATAACCATGCTTCCATCTAGACGGCAGACGACCTTCAACAATAGATTTATCCATAACAACATAAAGAAATTTAGAAAAAGTTTCAGGAAACAAATTTATGAAATTGAATGAGAAACCATCGGTTGTAGAGCATCCAGACCTTGGCATCTTTATAATCCACTTAGCTATAGTGCTTGAGTCGAAACAGAGATTTGTTTCAGGTTTTCTGGTGGTTGAAAATTGGACCTGGGCATCCTTTACATTTGCCATGGGGGAAAAGAATGTTCCAAAATGATCATTCAGTAGATTTGCCTTTTCTACATCTTGTGTAACAATAGTCCCTGCCTCGCCCAACAGTCCAGGAACTGAATTTTTCCCTTTACCCCTTTTTTCAGAAACCAACATCCAGAGTTTTTTGTAGTTATTTTTAATGCCTTCCTTGCAAAGACCATTTATGAAATCATATTGAGCAGCATCTTTAGCCTCATTCAATATGATAGAGGAATGATATTGTGAGAGGAAACCCACGGCCACATCAGAACATTGACTTGTTTGAACTTTATTAAAGTTCAAACAAGTCAATGTCCTGATGTGGGTTTCCTGTCACATTGGATGCTACTGTTTTGAAAAATTGGAATTCCCTGTGTTTTCCAGGTTTTCCAGGAGGATTCTCAGTTTTTCCAGGGTTGATTATGGGTTCAAGATCAAGAATGGGTTGTTGAAGAAATATAGGACATGGTGGAAAGAGAATTGGTCGAATGGGTCAAGACAAAAATGGGATGATGAAGACAAAAATGGCAAGACAAGAATGTTCCTCAGGTGCCATAATTGGAAATTTTCAATTTTCTGGGTTTTTTTCAAAAATCCCTGAGATTTCCAGGTTTTCCAGGTCACAAAAAAAATTCCATGAGTATTCCAGGTTCTCCAGGTTGGTAGCAACCATTAAATCAAGTACTGCATGTGAATACGTGAACTTCTGGGATATGTTTCCTTCCCAAAAGGCAGCTATCAAGCCAGAGATTGACAACCGGCAATAGGCAGACACCAATCAATCGGTTGACAACAAACACTAGACATTGACGATAGGGGATTAGGTCAGGTTTGCTTAGCTTCAATGAAGAAAAGGAAAAGAAACTGCAAATTAAGTAAGTCCCGGAAGAAGTAACACACCAAATTTAGCTGCTTACTGTGAAGTTTTACCTGCTGTTCAATGGTAGACACAATGCAAAACGAGCATGAGAGGGGCCCCAGTGGTAGCCAAAAAAAATCAAAAAAGCACCGATGGACTTATTCCAATGTCAGAAACAAAGCGTGAGAGGGGGCAGGAGGAGAATGCAGAGCAAAAAAGCACGTCACGGGGCTCAATGGTGGAAACAAAAAACGCATGACACTGGGCCCAACGGTGGACACAGGGCAAAAATGCAAGAAAGGGGCCCATTGGTGGCTTAGGTGGCTATAAACAAAAACACGTGGGCCAGCGTTGGACATAATTCAAACGATACAGAAAATGCGAAAAAAGAAAAAATCATCTAACAAACAGTTCAGAATGCTTCCAGTTGGGATGTTATCAAATGAAATGATGATGGGGTCATTATGACTGGAAGAGTAGAGGATCACTATTCAGGATTTCAACCACCTGAAAACTGATGCGAGTTCAGGTTTTGTAGGGGCTTCATGGTTGATTTTCTGTGAAATAACGTGGAGGTTCCATATATCATGTGAAATATGGATCCTCCTAAAGCCGAATACACGATGGAGACTTGCATAATAGGGCCGGCGAATACCACAGAACATTTAGTTTTGTTATCAAACTTGCCTGAATAACCAAAATGCTTTCCCGAAAAAATAACATTTTATTTAATTTCAAAACATGCATGTGTCGTGCGGCCATTTGCTTAAAAGACAGGATTTTCGAAACATATCCCGAAACGCATACCTATGCGAGATGCAACGGTCCCATTGGAAGTTGTGGGTGGTCTAAGGAACAATTCAAGCGTAACAATCTGGGGATAAAGCCCAAAAATGAGGACCCAGTTTAGGAGCCCAGAGGCAACAAAGGAGCAGTAATTGATAAATAAACAACCAGATCCAAACAAAAAAACCAACATGATGATGTCGCATATTTGCAGGTCTTTTGGTACTTGTACGGAAAATGTGAACAAATTGAAGTTGTGCATAAACATTCAAGTCATTCAGCTGGCCTGTCGTTCAACCTTGACGAAACAGGTGCAATGAAGTTATCGAGCAGCCTAACGTGATCTTGATGAAAATTAGCTGCTCATGCAGTCGACAATGTTCAAAAATTCAACGATTCACAGTGTTGGAACTTGTCACAACAATAAAACGAAAGAAATCAGTTCAGAAACAACATACTTCAGCCTGAAAACATTCTTCCTCTTGCGATAGTCACCAGCAACTTCCACAACTGCACCCAGAAGGTCAACCGGCTCCTCACCACGATAGTAGATATCCGGGGTAGCCCGTGAGGATTTTTGATCCTTGTAGAACAACAGCTGGGATCGACGGAGAACAACATAGACTTTATCCCATGACCTAATGAGAGAGACATCAAAGTAAGATATTTGAGTATGAGATTGGTCAGAAAAGGCAGGTCAGCCAATGCAGAATGAATTGGTGCCAGGAGTCACACCTCTGGTCAGTTTCGCTCCAGACAGGCATGACCGTCACAGAGCTTGGGTCATTTTTCCGCACAGCAAACAAGCTGTGATTTAAGAGGGTGCAGGAGCCATTGTTCCCGACACCTTCCTGCTTCTTTCCACAGTTTATTTAGCGGAAAACACTGTTCACAGACCCAAAATATGTATGAAAATCAAAATGTTTGGTGCAGACTATGGACCGTTGAACTTTTCAGTTTCTGCCGCAGGAACTGAAAGGTTCAACGGACAATAATTCCTGCTATAACAGAATCAATGGCATTTTATTTTGTTATTTTTATCAGAACTTTAAGGGGGGGGGGAAACCTTCGCGCAAATTTTTTTTATTTTTCAACCGATTTTGTTCAAACTTTGCACACATATTGGGGTCACTTTAACTAAGATCTGTGCAAAATTTCACACCCCTAGTGTTATTAGTTTAGCAGCTGTGGCCAATTTATACGCAAAAAGTAGACTAAACTTTTGATCGCTGCAGCACCTAAACCATTAGAGCTAGAGACCTCCAGTTTGCACCAAAGTCACCAAAACTGATCTAGAATTTGGCTAGAAAGATCAGCAACCTTATGCCTAACTTCACTTTTGCACCAGAATCAAATTAATGTTTATCGTGTCAAAAAGCGGTAAATTTTTACTGCCATAATTTGAAAATACACTTGTATCATGGAAACACCACAAGATAGTCGGATTTTGACCATTCTAGCCAATTCAGGACACTTTTTTTTACATAAGTATGCCAATTTTTAACCTTCTATGTTGTTCCCAAGTTGAGATTTTGCATTTGAAAGTTTGCCGAACATGAAAAATCGGAGTTCCGAGTAAATTGAAGATTTGCGAAGAGTTGATTTTTTCAACTTCGAAAAACATATTTTGGCATCGTCGAACTTTTTTGTGCTATATCTCAGCCCAAGAGCTACTTGGAAGGTTGAAATTTTGCATACTTATGTAAAAAACGCTCCTGATTCGGCTAGAATGATCAAATTTTGTCTAATTTGCTTCCTTTCTGTGCAATGGTCATTTTTCTGAAAGACGTAATTTACCGCGAAATTACGTGATAGCGTAAAAATTCCTTTAGATGCCTTCGCATTTTAGTCCGTAACTTGTAAACCATGTGGAATTTCAGAAAACGGATTGCACCAATGGAATCAGGAAAGTTTTGTGCATAAGATGACCGAAAACGCCACTTTCAATGATTTTTTAACAATCCGAAGGTTTCCCCCCCCCCCTTAACTGAAATGTGAACCTTTCATCGAGATTGTCCAAGAAGTCATAAGAAGCAGCTAACAAACAAAAATTGCAGCAAAGACATGTGCAGCTTCACAAACATGAGTTGAAATGACATTTTGCTCATTCAACTAGTCATCAACGTATCCCAACCACTCCAAAATACAAAGCAAAAAGGAGTTTCTTTCTGCACAGAATTTTACTGCCATCTGTGGCATCTTGCTTTACAGTGTTCAGTAGTCAACATATTTGGAATGCTATGGTAGGTGCCAAATTTGAGTTTACGAGGGCAATATGTTATTGCATGCACCACAAAGACAAGGGAAAAACAAAATGATTTGTCCCCAGATTCCAAAAAGGCCTTCTGTGTTATTAAACGTGGATAAATCATTTTACTGTGTCTGAAAAGATCGGCAATGAATGAGTTGAGGTTCAAATGCAGGCAAAGGCAGCACAACTAACCTGTTGGATGACTTCTTAGAGGTGCTGTCCCACTCCTGTTTTCTGGTCAACAATGACTCCAACAAGTCCTCATCACCAGCTGTTTAAGAATGAAAATAAAGCAATGGAAGAAGATGGTTAATTTATGCTTTCGGCTACAGTGTGCAAAATGGATTAGAGATATGGTTAACGCTGAATAATGTTGGGGTTGGAGCAAATTATCTGCATTTGCAGGTGGCAATCAGAGGCATAAAACTGGAAACATCAAACTGCTTCAATGTGTTTCAATATAGAATTTAATCAGTGAAAGGATGGTGACCTATGCACTGTGGCATGCTAACAATGGAGTCAATCCAGCTTGGTCAATCATCTTTCAACTACTGGCTGTTTTTCAACTCACACAACCACGAAACGAATGAATCTAGTGACAAAGTCACATGAAATCCAGCAGAAAAGCAAGCTCTTGTACAACACGAAAAAACTCAAATATTGTAGATGTTTTAATATTTTTATAAAGAAGCATATTGTGGAGAGACAGCGTCCTGAGCAACACAGCAGTTGGAGGGCCCATGGGGCCCTTTAATTTGAAAACTAACTCCTTAGACTGGTGCTAGCTTGCAGATCAGTTCCGGGGGATCTTTTAGTCTAAATGAAAGACAAATGGTAAAATGGTGTGTCTGAGAACAGCTGGAAGAAATCAAAGTCTGATCAAGCAAAAACAGCAGCAAAAATAAATCGAATTGGTGAAGATTCCATCAAAATTGTCAAAAAAAATTGTTGTACGCAAATGCAACTTCAAAAACAAGTATTCGTAAATGCACATTGAACACAGATGCTGCATTTAGAACTAATGGGCATTTAGATTAGAAAAATGAAAAAAACTGAGAAAAAGGAGAGCAAAACAATATGTGCGAATCAAAATAAATAAAAAAGCTTGGGCATCAGCAAAATAAAGTAACAAAAGTGTGTTTCACAAATGAAAACTCGTTTTTTTGCATTCCACTTTCACTGCAACAGTCTTTATGAACAAGTTGCCTAAACTCTATGGCAAGATCGGATAAAAAAAATAACACAGTCTTTTTCAGCAGTAAAAATATGCGTGCGATAAACAGTACAAAATATGAAAAGTTAAGCCCAATCTTACAATCAAAAACGTCCAATCAAAGACTTTCAAGTTAAACAAGTATTTCCCAGCAAAAAAGAGTCAACATGAAATATAAAATAACATACACATGGAGAAAAGTGCAATTTGCAGACATTGTCAGAAACATAGGAGGTTACCCCCACCAAATATTTTTGTTCGAGAAAAGCAAACGTAATACTCATCATGACAAATGTAAAGAATACTCATGACAAATGAAAAAAGAAATTTATTTCCAACATCAAGGTGTGGTCATAAAAGTTCCCATCAATAAAAATAGCAAATCACAATGAACCAATTTCAAAATTCCATCTGAGACAGAGAGAGGTTTCAAGAAACGTTTTCATTCCTACCAAGTAGCATGTTCCTGCCCACATTCCTCCAAACTAGAGGCCAAAAATAACTTTCGCTGAAAAAACTGACAAATAAAGTGCCCAGCACGTCACCGAAGAAAAACCGCAATTGGGTTTGACAAGAGCTGCCAGGCCAAGGCAAGAAACATAAAACTGCCCAAACAACAGTTCTGCGAGTAATCTGACAAATTGTCCCCCAGAGAAAACTTGTCTCAATTTGCTTCATCAAATTGCTGAAAGGTTAAGATTATTGTTAAAAATTAATTTCCCCTTATTAAAAGTCCTCGGATATAGACGTTCATAATTAACTCAGGCGCCATTTAGAATCAAGAGCAGCATGTGCCGCAAAACATGACACTAGTGTGAGGCGTGAAGTTGCACCAAGGCCTGTTGAAATTAGGTGGCCCCTAAAATAAGTCCTTTAAAATATCGCCTATGTTCGAAGACTTTTGATAATGCCACGTATAGCCAGGGAGAATGGTTGGCATCAATTTATTATATTGTTAAACCTGCTGATTTAAAAAAACGATAGACATTATACTGGATAAACACTGTTAATTCCAGAGACTTAATTAAACAGTTTTCATTCAGCGGAAAGATCAATTTTTGGTGTTGTGATGTAAACATAACATTATTCGAGAGTTAGAAGCATTACTGATTTCCTGCTGTGGGATTGACTGCCTGTTCATATGATGGTTGACTGGTGAATATACGTCATCCTTGCCATGAACGAATTAGTGGTTGAATGATCGGATGAAGAACTGCAAACAGGAACGAATCGAGCAAACAGATCCTGCCTGATTCCTGTTGAGGTAGGCCTACCCGAACTTAGATTGGCTTTGGTCTAAACTCCAGAACAGGTGGAAATCCTGCAAACACTGCAGCACCAAACTTATCTGAATGCAATTACTGCCTTTTCCAGATATTATAACCAAGATCTTTTAGAAAGATATTGGCGTTTTACAAGTTGGTGATCTTGGTTGAACCACACATGCCCGCTCAACTGCAAGCTATCTCAAACGCAAGTTCTATCACCCAAACCCACCTAACTTTATCTAGCCTAAGCTGAACTGACCGCTAAACTAGCCTCCCTGCCAGGTTGCACTTGAGCAAGCATGTGATTCAGCCAAGATCATCAGCTAACATAATTATTAGCCAAGAAAATTTACCCAAAACTGATCTCTCCATCCAAAGCGTCACCAAATACGAGAGCAAAATGCAATTCGAACACAAAAATCGCAGAGTGGACAACCAACTCAACCCCACCCCACCCCAACCCCTGGAAGCAACAGGATAAAGATTATTGCCGAATCATTGTAAGAAGAATAAGAAGTAGATCTGCTATCAACAACAGATTCGGTATTCGAACGAATACAATGCAATTCCACATGAACATTACACACTCCCAAATGGTTGTGTGTAGTCTGTGGGAGCATGGTCGAAACAGAAAGTGAATTGTGATGAGAAGGAAATTGGTAAAATCTGTGTAAATTGGATCCAAAATAAATTCTGCTTTTGGATTTTTTACAGGGTGTGGAAAAAGTAGTTTTACACCCGTTAACACCGTTCCCTATCAGAGAAAGTTACACCTTTTTCAAATTGATGCTAAGCGTCATGCATGTGCTTTCAAAACCAGACCAAAACACACCAGCACCTTTCATCTTGACGACTTCAACCGGTTGAAGTGCAAGAGAATGGAATGGAAGCCCTCCGAAAGAAAGCGAAACCATCATGTGTCCATTTCATCTGCGAATGGATAAGGCTCGCTCATCTCACCAGAAATGGTAAAATGCTGAATGGAATGGCATTTTCCTTCAACATTCTCATAACCTTAACATGACCGCTGAAAATCAAGGTAGGTACTTGGTTAAAATAATGATGTCTGTAAAATGAGTGAGCATGGAGCAATGTGTTTTTTCATTATTTACTCGCCAAAGCATGGAACGAAATTTGCCTGCTTAGATATATCACATTTTACGGAGTTCAAAGGATGTGTCAAAATTATTTTTTTATCTAAATGTAACCTGCAGTGCACCTTATGGCTGGTGACCTAGCCCGTTTGCGGTTGTGAAAGAGTAGCTAAACAGAGGCATCACATCCTCCTCTCTTACCTGCTGAGAGTCTTTCCATCTGTGACTCATCATCACTAGCACTACCTGGCCGTCCTGATGAAGCAGGTTTCTTCTTCCAACGGAAACTTCTAAATGGACTCTTTGAGCGTGTGCGATCTTTCTTCAACGATGTTGACGCACCACGTTCTGATCTCGGAGCTGGATGTCATACAAACAAACACCAAACAACAACGAGAGAGAGAAATGAGTTATCTATCACACACAATCAACAAGCTTAGCCTGAGCAGAGAACAACATCAACGAAAAGCAGGGGGAGGTGGGGGCAGGAATGAGCATAAATGAATGCACGAATATTGTTAGCAGAGCATGAAGGATTATAATTTAAGAAGGGAGGGGAGGGCATATTCATGCTGTTTCAACTGGCAAATCAGGATGTGAATATATCATGCTTCATCAATTGGCAAATCAAGATGCAAATATTTCATGCTTCAATTGGCAAATCAGGTTGCAAATATTTCATGCTTCAATTGGAAAATCACGATGAGAATATATCATGCTTCAATCGCAAAATAACAGGGGCAGCGGCAGTTTCAATGCTTCAACAAACAAAGAGATACAGAAAACAGAAATCAAAAATGATGGCTTTTTGTAATTTGTTGGCTAATTTAGTAGGCATTATACTCCAGCTGATAGAATGCTCTTTCAACCTTCCACATGTCATTTTTATTGGCGTGGGAGGGTCTCATTTCTGCACGACCGACGTCTGGGTGATTACCAGCTGTTCAAAACTAAATTTACAACCCTGGCCATCTCTTGGCCCCTAGATACATTAGTTACAATTGTTGGTGGCATCTATCATCTATGTATTTGCTGGGAACAACATCACTTCCTGTGCAGCTGGGTGGGTTATCCCAAGCTTGTCCAATTCCCTAAGTTTTATTCGAGGGTGCTTTGGTCAATGGCAAAGTCGTGGTCTTCAATATGCAGGCCACTGATCGATCAATGGCACGGGTCTAATTTTAAAATCTGTTGTAAGAAGATATGCCTACACACTGTAATATTTTTGATATTTGATTATTAATTATATAATTAATCACGAGTGCGTGGATGAAAACAGTTTTTCTTCTTTTCTGACAATGGAATACCATACCCCACCGTCCATCATGGAACGATGAAAACTTCCGAAAAATGAAGGGATTTCAACTTCCTTTTCGCAAGAATGATCAAAAGTTAAAATGATCCACGCATTGGAGAATTTGATCATTGGCACGTAAAATTTCATTGCAAAAATTTAGACTGGCAGTAAGCTGTTTACAGAGAATGGGTATTTCCGTGTGCGAACCAAGAACAGAGAGCAGTGGATTTCAAGATTTCTGGTTTTAAAGATAAAGAAGAAGGAGCAGAACCGGTTGCAGTTTTCAAGATCAAACTCGTTAGTGCGAAGAGAAAAAAACAGAAAAAAATAAGGGTTCAACACACGTTAAAGCTTGTGATTATTTAAAAAATTATCTTTTCCGCATCTTCCTTGCAGTTGCTCAGACACAATTTGGGAAGGAGGCAGAGAGCAACCAACTTACAAGCCGATGTTCCACGAAAGCTGCTCGACATAGATGAACTATCGGTGGCAGTGGCAGTGCGGACCGACTGAGGAGACGCTGAGCCGATCCTAGAGGCGGCAGCACCAGCACCAGATCCCTTCACCATTTCTGTTATTGTTATTATTAAAATGACATGCATGGTAAATGGGAAATCAGAAATGCATGCAGAATAAGAAGGGTCAGAAGTCGGATCTATCGCTCTCTCTTGGAAAGAATGAGGTGCAGAGGAATGAAACGAGGATTAAAGAGTTTGTAAGATAGCACACATCATGCCTTTGGTTGGTATTGCCATGCAATGCAAACAGGCTAGTGCACAAACAAATGGTCTCATGCACAAGTTATTGGACTTACCGTTCACCATCACTAACTCTTGGAACTAACTTCGAACTAGTTGCGTCAGCAGCAGGTACATTTTCAGCAATAAACTCATTATTGAAGTGTTTTCTCTGAAGTGCAAACTTGCCTGAATGTTGCATTCAACGATCTTAATTAAGCAGAAAAAGACCTTGCAGGAAACTGATTGGATACAAAAAATGTCGAACTTGCTTCTAAAAACAGCTTGTTGCATCAGTCAAATTGAAAACAGTTTGCATCGTAAGGTTCTCATTAAATGGACGGACAGGCTTTCCATCTTCTGTCTCCCCATTGCTGTGAAATTGACCGAAATGCTGGCCACTTGTGTTCATCAGCTCCAGGAAAAACAGAGTGCTCCGTGGCTGGTGTTAACACTGCTGCATGTTTGATTGTTCATTTTTTTGTGTTTACAATCGCAGTTGTGTAGTGTTGGCGTCACTGTATTTCTTAAACAGCATTTTGAGATTGCAACACCAAACCTGTCACAGTTGTACGTGTTATACAGGTCAGCCACACAATGCCAGCAAACGCACACGAAACCTGCTTAATCTTTCAATGGGAAACTTGCTTGTTTATAGCAACTGGCTTGTTTGGTTGACAATTTTGGAAGGGATTTATTGCTTATTGGTTCATTTTCCATTTGGATTATTTTTCTAAAACCAATGAAAGTTGCGGACAACAAAAATTAACAAAATATGTATAATGAACCAAACAATGAATGCACCAGAAACCCAGCAGCAAGTCAAAGACATCGCAATGAAGATCCAACAATCAATATAACACAAACAAAGCCAAGAAAAAATACCTACATGGAGCACCTCTCTTACTGAACGCACAGCTCCAGAACGATAACAGAAATGCGGGAAAATAAATGCTCATCGGTGTGTTTCTTTATTCAATCTGTCTGTTGCATTTTAGATAATCTTTTTCTGTTTCTGAGATGTGCCATCTGAATGACTGCAATGCCATTTTCCCAAATTAGTTAAAAAAAACATGAGAAATTACAGTGAATACAATACAACAATTTTTGTCTCAACAAATCCCAAATAAGAATTGACAAAATGGCAACACCAATCTCAAACTGTGACAAACAACCCAAATCTTCCAACAGAAAGCACAATGTCACACAACAGAATTGATTTGGTTGAAGAAAATGAGACCGTTTTATGTGCTTGTCTATCCACCTTTCTTTCCGGTCTGCATATAGGTATTTCAGAAAACGTTTAGATAGTTTGGCAATTGGCCTCTTGTTTACGAGCATGCCCAATGACGGCTCGATTTAGCTAAGAGCAGGCTGCCCACCTCAACGCAGCAGCGTTTTTCAGCTCTTCCAGAGAAATTTATTGGAATTTGCATGATTGTGGAAATAGGTTAAAACTTTTGCAGAAGAAATTTCCAACTGACAGTTACATCAGTATCAGATGGAGCCATTTTCCAGCAGAATTCTTGAGAAATCACAATGACATCAAAACGGAACATCAAATATAATTGTTGTCCATTGTTGTATGAACAAATGAAAATACATCCACCCAGTGAAAGATACAACAATAATCGTTGTCTAAAGATTATTTAGTAAAGTTAATCGGAATACATTCTACATATTGTAATTTTTACATGAAACAGGCAGTTGTTGCTTTAAAATCATGCACCCTTGGGTTACATAACAGCGAGTTATTTACAGACGATGCTCAAACATTTACAATTTAATTACGCAGGCAGAACTTTGTGACCTCTGCTGGAGGCTGAGGGTGTCCCGCAAAATCAATACCTAGCCAATTCCGCACCACCTTTCAAACAACAGAACTGATGCAATGGAAATCCTGCATTAGCTGTAAAATTTTTTTACATGGGAGGAGGTGGCTGTCGTTTCCTGAAAGGGGCAGACCTCCTCAAGTACCCTCCTTCCCCTGATCATCCATGCTAATCTGACCAGCTACCTTCCATCTGGCTAATTTTTTTGCAAACCCAGAACAATACAATGCAGCAGGCAAAAATAAAACATTGCATTCATTTTTGCACAACTTGCACCACCCATCCCCATCTTGCTGGAAAAAAACCAAAACACACCCAAAAATAACATCACCAGAGCAGCAATGTACACAAAACCAATTTCACTTTTGATGTCTGTGGAGGCAGTATTCTGAGAAATAGAAACCTCTGTGCAAAGTGGGAAACCGTGAATCCAAATTTCACGACTGCATTTCCACAAGTGTTGTTTGTGGAGGAAAGAAGCTTGTTCACGACAGCATGACAAGAGCCTGCAGAACGAGGTATGTATTTTTCCGCATGTTTTATAAAAAAAAAAGCATTGCTGTGCGTGAATAAAGTCATTCTAGGGATTGCAACCTCCAAGAAGAGGCCAAGCTGTTCAGGAATTGGCTGAACGTATCTTCATGGGTAAAGGTCCTGTGTTAGGGGCTGGCAAAACTTGGTAAATATTTGTTTTAAGAAGAAAATTGTGTGAGGGTGCATTCGTTTTTGCTTGCATACGCGGCTTCTCACATGGCACAGAAGGGGCTTAATTTCTTAGTTACCAGCTGTTCAGACAATTCATTTCACCTGAAAGAAAATGTATGGGAGTTGCAGAAAAAGCAACCAAAAAATATAAAGCAGCTAGTTCCCTAAGACTAAGAAGATGGACTGCTAAGAAGCTGGTGGAACTCGCAAAAAAATGCGTGTTTCAGAAGGATAAACGGAACAAAATGAGCAATTTTTTTTGGTCTAGCAGCTGGAAATGTTCCAAGCTCCAACCATCAACCCACCTTCAACAGACGCCGCTTTCTCAAGCGGTGGAGATATTAATTTTGACGATGGCCGACGTTTGGTGACTGTTTCACCAATCAAGCCAAAAGTCACCAAAATTCGATCGGATAGCATTAAAATAAACAAGGACATCATTCGAAAGATTATTAACAAAAAAAGTCAGCAATGACAAAGAGAGCTCACCAAGAAGAAGTAATTTCTTATTTGCAACACTTGTGCATGAGAGGTTTCGAAAACCTTCAAACAGGTTTAAATGCCTGAAATCCAGGAGAGGCAAAAATCCTAAATAGCCTGTGTACGTACCTATACTTCATTTTTGCCTTCAATGGATCACCCCATGGCCATAAGTGGTCGAATACCACATTCACACCGGCAAAAGATGTCAACACTTCAGTCAGTTGCACGAATCACAATTTTTATCCACTAAAATGTACCCTCTTCCTGGGTACCATTTCTCTTTTCTTATATTAAAAAAAAAAGAATATTTTATTGAAGATCTAAAGTGGTGACTACCTTCAAAAGAAATGACTTTGCCATTCAGTCATGAATTAGAACTACAAGAGACCAGTTTCCTCCAAAATAAACAAGGACATCATTCGAAAGATTATTAACAAAAAAAGTCAGCAATGACAAAGAGAGCTCACCAAGAAGAAGTAATTTCTTATTTGCAACACTTGTGCATGAGAGGTTTCGAAAACCTTCAAACAGGTTTAAATGCCTCAAATCCAGGAGAGGCAAAAATCCTAAATAGCCTGTGTACGTACCTATACTTCATTTTTGCCTTCAATGGATCACCCCATGGCCATAAGTGGTCGAATACCACATTCACACCGGCAAAAGATGTCAACACTTCAGTAAGTTGCACGAATCACAATTTTTATCCACTAAAATGTACCCTCTTCCTGGGTACCATTTCTCTTTTCTTATATTAAAAAAAAAAAGAATATTTTATTGAAGATCTAAAGTGGTGACTACCTTCAAAAGAAATGACTTTGCCATTCAGTCATGAATTAGAACTACAAGAGACCAGTTTCCTCCAAAATGCAAGTGTGCAACGCTACAAGATATCTAGCTGGCCCAATATCCAACCCCAAACAATTGTGTTGCTAACTAAAATTAAAAAACCCAACACTACCAACGAACTCCCATCACCAAAAGGACTGGTAGGTATTGAGCAGGATCCATTTGCAACCAAAACCCAAAACCTCAGTTGGTGCAAGGTGGGTAGGTGGGTAAGTGAGGGGTGGAATGAAACAGATCAATGTTCTCGTGAAAAGTTCATGATTTGAGATGGGATGATTTTTATTTTTTTGAGAAACACCTAAAGAAAAAATGAAAATTGACTTCTTTCTGTGAGGAACAAAAGAAAAATGTAAAAAAAACTCAGAATAAATAATCGTATTGGCATCTTACCTTCAGGTCTCTCCGCCTCCCTTTCTGCTCTTGGTTCTCTCTCTCCATCCACCCTAAAATGGGGAGCGCAAATCGTAAGAACAGTCAATCTCAAATAACTGACCCCATTGCAGACAGATTGGATGAGCTGATTTGAAAAAATAAGACACGCAAGCCCGTAACTCAAAAAACAAAAACTTTTTGCAATTTCACACGAAACCAAGAAAGAACGGAACAGTTGTTAAACAAGTACGATTTTGATTTTTATCACCATTGATACGGTGTTTTAGAATACATACAAACGAGCATTATTCAATTTCACACCAACTGCATGTGCCTGTGACTCCGGCTTCCTAATTGCGGAATGAGAAATGAATGATTGTCCAATGGAATTACCTACAAGAAACGACCAAATTCAGTGCAGATAGAAACTAGAAAAGAGAGCAGTTCATAAAATATAACCATGTATCGTCCAGAGCCAAGTTCTTTTATCATGTTTTTTTTTTATTTCTGATTTTGTTTCTCAGTTACATGCGCAGGGTGTCCATTGCACCATAAAAAAAATAAAAAGGAGATTTTGCACAAAAAAATAGGACTTTTCATTCTTGTTGTCAATGAGGCAAATTTTTTTTGGTGTGGATGTGGATCTACGTGGGTCATCAACGTCACAGAGGTCATCTTTCTCTTTTCTTGCCTCGTCATGATTGATCTGTGCAACAGGCATTATTCCTAGATCCACCACATGCTGAATTGAAAACAGGAAAATGCTTTAATGATTTATTGGCCATTGGAGCATGTTTGGCGAAGACTAAGGTCTCATCACCAGATCAAGAAAGCAAAGGCTCTGTATGCAGGCTATTTTTTCACATTTTATCGAGTTTCTTCTGAAAAAAAAATGGCAAGAAAACACGAGAAAATTTTGTTTAAACAGAAAAATAGAAGAATGAGAGCTTCAAGATTCATTGCTTTTAGAACGAATAGGAATTTACCGGTCATTTATGAAATTGTTTTCGGCTTAAAAAACTGCCAGTGCGGAATAAAACTCGGACGAAAATATGATATGAGTTCGGCAATCAGCCAGTCACTGCAATAAGGTACTGGGTGCACCACATTAGATGGAATAATCGTCCTGCCCCGATTCAGTGTGTCACGAGGCTCAAAATGTGCTCCATCAGCAGTGACACAATTGTGGACACGATGGTCCAATTCTTGCAATACATTGCTGATTATGGCAGGTGTGATGGACTTAGAGACCCTCAAAATGGCCGATCGTAGTTCTCCTAAGTTGTTTGACCGATCCTTGTTGGTACACGTTGGATTTCAGGTGTCCCCATATGGGACAGGTCTGGTGACCTCGGAGGCCACGACTCAGGCCCTCCACGCCCAAACCACCTTCCTGAAAATTGCTCATTGAGGTAGTTGCGGGCGAGGCCACTGAAGTGGGCTGGTGCGCCATCATGTTTAAAGAAACAATCATTGGCTGTCATCTGGTGGTGCACTCTTGGGAACACTTCCTCCTGGAGTAACTTCTGCAAGAACCCAATTTTCTCCATTGATGTTCCCTTCAATAAAAAACGGGCCGATGACTGAGTCGTTAAAATGCAGCCAAGACGTTAATTTTCTGTTTAAGCTATGGGTGTGGCTTTCCTGAAACCAGTGAGAATTTGACCTGGACCAAAACCTGTGCCAAAAACACGTTCAACCACACAAGACAAGCAGTCGGCACACCGTGTATGCAACCTGGCTAACGAGGCAACGAATGCATCGGCGGCGGGCGCGATTATTCAGGAATTCTGAACAAGGCAGCCCGCCTTCGCCTTCGGGTCAAATGCCGGCACGAGAAGCGGTCAACAGGTTGCTATCTACCGCTGACCTTGCCGCAATTCAAACACACATTTTGCTTCACGTTATAGCCTCGAAGGTGCTGCCTGCGAATGAATGCGCAGCAAAAAAATGCGGTTGAAACCTCACAATCAAACCTGGTGGACATCTGAAGTGTTAATTTTTATTTAAACTGTAGAGATTTCAACTTGAAAGCTGAACGAAAACTACAAAATTTGCCAACAAACTAGTGTCTCACATACCTGGGGTGAGGAACGAGAGATACCACACAATAGTTTTGTGCTACTGTTGCACATTTTGTGCGACGAGTTGGAATCAAACTCGCGCCACCTGGGTTGGACAGATGCCCGCCCTGCCTACCACTGCACAACAAATTTGTCTGGGTTGAGACAATTATTGTGTGTGTACAGGTGGGCTGGCCACAGCAGCCAGCAGGGCTAATAGCTTTCTTTCTCTTACCCATCTCTGGGTGCTTCTTCAGCTGGGCTGGCTGGCTTTTTGACCTGTGCCTCTTCTCTTCTCTTGCGTTCCTCTTCAGCCTGTCGCTTCTCTAATTCTTTCAGCTCATACTGCAGATGATGAAAAAATAGGGGAGGGAGGGGGAAGAAAAAAAAAGAAAGAAAATTTAAGCAAACTTAGATGCACTGGTGACTGAATAAGCAAGACTGCTGAGTGCTGGGCAATAAAAATGGAAAAACTCGCCTATTTTATCTTTGCCAAGAAAAGCATGTGAAAATACTTTTTACTCAACTTGGTGAAAAAATCTTTTGGATAATGAAAATGTGATGCGCAAAAGACAACAATGATTAAAGTCATGCATGAGTCTGCAGCTCAGACCCTTCCTGCTTGTATCTATTTGCCCTTCACCACAAAATCATCACTGACCTTGAGCAAAAAATGTAAAAAATGGGAAAAGATGAAAAGCAAGCATTCTTGCAAGCACTTTTAAGTGCAGCAAAGAAAGCTCTTTTCTCCATAAAATAAGCAAGTTTATAATTGTTTGAAAGTTATTCCATAAAGAGGATGGGTTATGGTAGAGGTTTGGTTGGTTAGGTTAGATTTGAGGGGTATCCATACTTTAGGGATTACCAATTAATTTCCTACGATATCTGAAATGGAAACAAAATGTGAGTGGCATTTCAGGGTTGAACGCATTCCCTTTTGCTTGTATTCATACGTCATCACTTCAGTCTTTGCTGCAAGGTATGATTGATTTGATAGAACTAGTTTTGCAGTGCTTCAAAAAACTTGTTTTTTTTCTGTTTTCGTTTTTTGTGCTTCATGGTCGCATTCCTGCAGAAACAAACAATCGGTTTGGCAGGGAAGCACATCTTAAGTTGCAATTTTTTTTTTGTTCACATTCTTTTCCTCACTGTTTCCGTACAACTTACAGAATGCGAAATTCAGAAGACTGTTGTGTATTGGCCATTTTTTTCAGAGCACAATAATCAGTTTTGACATGGATTTCAGTTCGTTGTATTTCATTTGCCGACCCTCTTGTCTGCGCAATCGATACATTTGCTGATGGCACTTTACAAAATTTAAATAGGTAACTGTATGGCAAATTTCAGCATTTTATTTGTTCATCGAGAATGCTCGAAAAATTCCAAACAAAACCAAAGTCATAATGCAAGTGCAGTTGTGCAAAAAAAGTTATCTTAATCCCAGATTGAATTCTGAAAATATTCAACCAAAGATGGAGGTCAAGAGCAATTCACACTATTCTCAGTCAAGAAAATTGGAAATCTTTGGAAATCCATGAGATCAATGCATGATAATGTGATTTAAACCGACAACAGCTTTAAGTACCTACCTACGACAATTATTTAACAAAAAATGTATCTCGTAAGTGACCCACTGCCCTGTCAAAAAACCACCAATCGGTGAATAAAGAATAAAGAATAATAAACAGAAACAAAAGAAACACAAACGTACAGTCGTTAGACGACCAAGGCAGGCAAATCTCTCTGACTGTGCTTCTATTGATTTCTCAAATGACTCGTGTTTCTTTATCAGATTCTCTACTTCATCAATTGTATGCTAAAAGAAGAAGAAGAAGAAGAAAGAGAAGAGACAAAACATTCAGAAATGATAAATGCTTCGGTTTTACTCAGGTGGAATCTAAACTCAACGCTACGGTTGGGTATATGTAAAAAACAGGCTCTGTATTGTAAGAGCATGAAACCTTCGTGGGTGTCGTTTGAAAGTGTGTGATGTGATTCGTGTGGAAGAGCAAAACTCCTATTCAACACCGTCTTGCAAGATCATGTCATTTGCAAGTTGCAATACCACATTTGCTGAACGTTAGGCATTTATGCCCGGTTGCACCAACGTGGATCAAGCATTGATCTCGGATCAAACACTGATCCGAGATCAAGCATAGGGTTTTAACATTGCCTGATCCAGGATCAGTGCTGATCCGAGATCAAAGCTTGATCCACGTTGGTGCAACCGGGCATTAGTGGTATTTTTGTCTGAGTACCTACTTGAGAGTTGAACCAGAGTAGAATTATTATGCATCCCTGCCAATCCCGCCAATCATGATTCTCATGACCAGATTTCACACAGACCGGAAAGAGCAGCAAATGAAAAACTGGTCACCCTCGGATGCATTTCTTCAAGAGGCTTCAATAAATTTTGAATTCTTAAATTTCTGATTTGGCCACCCTCAGTCACCTTTCAATTCAATGGCATATCCTGTTGGCTATTCATTGTCCAATTACACAATCCCTCACGTGCCTCCTCACGTTGAAATTTTGTCTGGCGCCACATGTTTCCTCACAAGAGCGGAGAGGTAAGCAAATTAATTATCGACCATTCTCATCCATTTGGAAAAAGACACCTTCACACTTTCAGTCAGATAGAAATCCTCAAGCCAACAAAATATTGTTCAAAGCTGATGTTTTTTGTTGTTGTCTTTTCGATACCCTCTCTCCCTCCCCCTCTCCCCTGATTATCGTGGAATAGCACATAAAGCAATACCTATAAAATAGAATACGTTAGATCAACAAAAGAAATATTTTGGTCAAAATAAATGTGAAAAAATGTTTCTATCAGCCAAAGCATTGTCAATTGAACTTACTCCCAATTCTTGACTTAGTAGATAAGGTTCTTGTGCAATCAGCCATGATTCCAACACAGCTGCATCACGTGCAAATTGGTACACTTCCAAGACTGGATAACAACAATGAATAAGAGAAAACAAAGAAAGGAAAGTCAACAACAGAAGCAGTCCACAAAACGTAAACTTTTGCAAAACACTTTTCAAACCAAACTTTGATTTTTCCATTCAAAAGAACTGACACTTTGACTTTGATTACTGGCTCCAAACGATATGCCAAAAATGTCAATTTAATACCCTGAAAGGACAAAAAAATGCAAAAAAAAAACTCATGGAAATGTCTTCAATGGAAAACAGCTCATGCAGTTTGGATTGATGGTATTTGGTGAATTTACTACTGAATTAGCAAAATGCTGGGCCATCAGTTCACACACTTAAGATATCGTACCTAACTCATTTCTTTTTCTTCTTCTTCTTTTGAGACAAACCAAAATCTGCTATGCAATCCACATCACTGAGCTTCACAAAAGTCCTTCCTATTCACTGCACTGGAATTATTGCTGCAAATCGCAAGTGCAAACTGCAAGTCACCTTTTCATGCGGTAACAGATTTTGAAGTACTGCTGTAACAGATGGTAGTTGGTGTATTCACTTCCGTAGCAACAAAGAAACAAACAAACCTGGATCGATTTCGCAGATCACAATGTCGGCATCATCAGCAGAAAATGATGCCGACATTGTGATCGGCGAAATTGATCCAGTTTTGTTTGTTTTCTGCGTTGTAACGGAAGTGAATACACAAACTGCCATCTGTAATCATGCCTCCAAATTATTCAACAACTGTAACAATGCAATTTGCAATTGCAGCTGAAAGCCCCGTTCCCATGCAGCAAATGTCACTGAAAGCTTTGCATACAAGGGTTGCATGGAACATTGCTGCTATCCAAGCTTGTAAATAGAACTGTGAGCTGCAACTGTTGAGAAAACCTGCGATGCAATTTCTTGTTGTTGTTCAAATGTGTTCGAATGAAATTTGTGAGGAAGTTCAGAGTAAAACAAGCTCCATGAGCAACCACGATGAAACTGTTGATGCAAGTCACAAGTGCGAACCACTCGCCTCACCAGCTTTTGTTGTTGTGCACATCTGAAACAACTCAGGAACTGCAAACTGCATGTTCTTTCAAACTGAACTGGCCACTTGAAGAGCAAGACAAGCCAAGCCAGCACACATGCATTTCTTCAGTCCTGCAATCTGTGCATGCATGGGCTTGTCTTATTCCGATGATCAGAGCAACTAAAAATGTGAATTTCTCATATTTTCAGTTTTGTCGTTTTAACCATTTTGTCATTCAAATCACTCAACATTTAAAGCAAGGCCCATAATCAAACGACATTGCTTGGTACAGTGCTAAACCAAGTGCTATGGAGGAGGAGGGACCCACAACGAAGCACGGGTAAACAGCGGGAGTAACTATGACTCTCTTAGCCCTTAGGGGAAATTGGATCCATGGTAGAGCTGTGCTGCCAAGTGTATCTCAACAAGAACATTCAGATAAATATCCTCAGTTGTATGAGAAGTGCGATGTACACTTGTGGAGGAATCGGCAGATTTCAAAAACCATTTGCAGCAATTTTGCAACAGCTTGTTTTGCGATGATGCAACATTTTCGCAAAATTTCGCAATCACTTTTGTTTACGAGCTCCACTGGTGATGAAGTCCAAAAACCATCAATGAAGCAATCATCTTTTTGTATTCAACCTGAATCAGTTTTTGAAGAGACTTACTTAGCTGCAAGTGCTCCCATCGTTCTTCCCAACGGTGAAGCATTGTGTTTCTTTGGTTTGTTAATGCCACCAGTCTCTCTTTGATCTGAAAGATTAAGCAATTACAAATACCTTATCACCAACTGAAGCATAGAACTTTGCCAACTCCCTGGGAATGCTGACATGTCTGTCTGATGCAAAGCAAAAGGAGATGCCATCTTGTCAACCGATTTCAACTTTTATGATGCTAGAAATGGGAAAACTTGGCAACATAATTCAGAAAACACTTCACAAAAGGACAACCACAAAATTATATCATCTTGCAAAGGTATTGCCCGTATTATCTGATAAATCTATGAAATCTTGAGAAATCACGGTCCTTGTCCAATCGAGCTACGCTTGCTGGCTATGCTGCATGTCTCTGTAAATATGAAGCTGAGGCTAGTGGAGAGATCTTGTTATCCACTGCGCTTGTTTTGTCTCTTGGAAATTGGGGAAATTTAGACAGTTACAGACACCAATTATTGGGAACTTGGAGGACTTAGAAACATATTTTATCAATATAACAATATCTTATCTTACAATATCAAAATAGTCAATCTTTATTAAACCTCCTAACCTAACCTAAATACCTAAACCTAACCTAAATATACATTACAATATAAGTCAACATAACAATGTTATGTCAATATCTACATTGGATTTCATACATCCACATAAGCATCACCTGATAAAAAGGGATGACTGGTCCACAGAGCCACTAATTTTCACAACAAAAATGCAAAAATAAATTTGGAATTAAATTTTGTCCAGAAAAATTGTATTGAAAAAATCGCTAGCCATCTTAAAAAAGCCCGCGCACTTCATTTTCAATGCTACTTTCACTGAAAATAGATGCAATTTTTACACATAATTTCCGTCAAAACTCCTATTTCAATTGGTTAAAATTCGTTTCAATTTTTGGTTAAATATGTTAAAATAAAGTGCATTTTCGAAATTACGGAAAAATAAATGCACTCGGTGAAATTTCGGAAACTTCGACCTGGTAATCGAACCGCACTCGTTCTATATGCCCCCAAGTCGGAAACTTAAAAATCATTTTATTTTCGTTCGGGCAAAACTTTTGTGTGGACCATGCACTCAATTTAAAATTAACTTTACAGACACCACAACAATGAAAAATCAAACCATCCATCTAGTAGGGTGGAGCATACATTTAAAAATTGAATTAATTTTTACGGGGGGAAACCTTCGGATTGTTAAAAAATCATTGAAAATGGTATGTTGGGGTTTTTGGTCATGTTATGCACAAAACTTTCCTGATTCCAGTGGTGCAATCCGTTTTCTGAAATTCCACGTGGTTTAGAAGTTACGGACTAAAATGCGAAGGCATCTAAAAGAATTTTACGCTATCGCGTTATTTCGCGGTAAATTAGGTACATCTTTCAGAAACATGACCATTGCACAGAAAGGAAGCAAATTAGACAAAATTTGATCATTCTTGCTTAATCAGGAGCATTTTTTTTTATAAAAGTATGCCAAATTTCAACCTTCCAAGTAGCTCATAGGCCGAGATATGGCACAAAAAAGTCCGACGATGCCAAAATAGCTTTTTCGAAGTTGAAAAAATCAACTCTTCGCAAATCTTCAATTTACTCGGAACTCCGATTTTTCATGTTTGGCAAACTTTGGAATGCAAAATCTCAGCTTGGGAACAACATAGAAGTTAAAAATTGGCATACTTACTTATGTAAAAAAAAGTGTTCTGAATTGGCTAGAATAGAATGGTCAAAATCCGACTATCTTGTGGTGTTTCCATGATACAAGTGTATTTTCAAACAATGGCAGTAAAAATTTACCGCTTTTTGATGCGATAAACATTAATTTGATTCTGGTGCAAAAGTGAAGTTAGGCATGAGGTTGCTAATCTTTCTAACCAAATTCTAGATCAGTTTTAGTGACTTTGGTGCAAACTGGAGGTCTCTAGATCTAATGGTTTGGGCACTGCAGCACTCACAAGGTTTAGTCTGCTTTTTGCGTGTACGAAAATTGGCCACAGCTGCTAAACTAATAACACTAGGGGGTGTGAAATTTTTGCACAGATCATGGTTAAAGTGACCCCAATATGTGTGCCAAGTTTGAACAAAATCGGTTGAAAAATAAACAAATCTTGCGCGAAGGTCTCCCCCCCCCTTAAAATTGACTTTTCAGATACCATGACACACATCAGACTGCAGAAAGGCACACTCATGGAAAATCCTGGTGCTGTGCTCAACCAACCAAATGAGGCATGCACACAAGCTTGCTGCAGCAATTGATTACCAAACCAAACTAAATCAAACCAAACTTACGTCAGCTGATGCATAATGATTTCTAGACAGAAGCTCTTTGCCGAGACTAATGCAGGCTGCAAAGTTATCCTCTCGTGTGTCAATTTCAGCCTTCAAGCTCTGGTGATTGTTCATTAGTAGCTCAACACCACTCACATCCCTGTGTGAAAAAAAACAATTAAAAAAAACAGAAGTGCTGCTGAGGTCAAATTCATACTTATTTAAAATGAGGAAATTATTCCGTCTTACCAACAATAAAATCATTGACTAATTATTATCGGTTTGAAACTCGTCGAAGGCAGAGTGCAGAGTTCACAGAGGTGCCAGGCACATCCCCGGATCCAAAAAAAAAATATTCTCAAAGAAACGTTTTTCAAATCTAGATTTTTTTCATATTCTATTTGTTGGAACTTGGAATGTTCCAACAAACTCAGAAAAGAAACAACAGCTAACACCAATGCTGGGTTAAGCGAAGAAAAAATTGTGTTTATTTTGATCATCGCTCGGGAATGAGTCACAGGAGTTGAGCCAGTTGAGGAGAGGACACTCGAGAGGAGCTGATATAACCTGAAAAGTTTACAATAATTTTGTATTCCAAATCAAACATGACACCACTATTTTCAGAGTATGATTAATTACATGTACGAGTAAAACAGTTGCAGAGTCAAAAGCACAGTTCCAAGGATAATTTTCCCCAAAGAGTTGATAATTTTTTTGCATCTGAGTCATGGTAGTTCGTAAATCTTTCTACATAAAAACGAAGGGGGGAAAACAAAAAATCCTCTAAAGGAAATCAAGGTGGTTTTGTTTTTGTTTTGTTGACTTCCATCAAAGAATTCTGCCTTTGCAATAAGATCTTGTAAGATATTTGCGATTTGTCAGCACAAACTGTGCACTCCACTGCCCGAATCATTTTTCTTTATTTGGTCGGAAAAAATTCAACAAGCAAAAATGATTTTTTTAACAAGAAAAACCACTCTGCTCACCTTGGCTTTTCGGTTGTGTTCATCTGTCGAATAACATCATCGATCCAGAGCATCAGAGTTCGTACCATGTTGAAGAATCTAAACAGGTCACCAGTGTCAAGCAATTTCATCCTCCTTGCTTCACATAAACCTTGCAAGTTCATCCACGCGTTGACGACGTCAGCCTCACGGCTTGTGATCTCACGTGCTTTCTCTCCAGCATACGCCACCTGCAACTTGGCAGAATCATCCTGGATTTGCTGAACCTGTTTTGGCAGCCAGTGCAAAAAAAATAATGCACCTAATTGCAAATCAGTTCCTGAACATAAGAGCCAAAAGGCAGGATCGGGGAAGTTAGTACATATAGCATGCTTACCCGTTCTCTGGCCAATGTTGAGCAGGAAAAAATGCATCTGAGCACTATTCCATGAAAAATCCAGCATCAAAAACAAATCAACATTCGAACCGAGGGGTTCGAGCCAAGCCAGGACCAAACAATTGGATCTCTTGCAAAGCTGCCACTCTGCCACAAAGCTGCCACTCCACAAAAAGCCAGAGTGCGCGGCTCACACAAATTACAACAGAAAGTGGTACAGCTTCATTTCAGCCGATCCCCCTCACACTTCATCAGTTGCCACATGAAAGGGAGGGAGCCCGATGGTGGTGGCAAGACGAACCCGCAATTCCTGGGACCGGATCATCCACAAAAAAGAACTGATAATCTCTGTTAGGAAATGATATTATTGAAAAAGAAAAATTGCATTTAAGCACCATTCCATAAAAAACCAGTCAAAAATTGATTTCAATGGGCTGATTTTTTTAAATGAAGCCCATCTTTTAGGCCGCGGATTCTTTTTTTTTTTTTATGCAATTTTGTTTTCAAAAGAAAATGAAACCGTGGTGTAAAAGATGGGCTTTGTTTAAAAAATCAGCCCATTGAAATCGATTTCTGATGCCGGTTTTTTATGGAATGGTGCTTAAATGCAATTTTTCTTTTTCAATATCAATTCCTGACAGAGGGATTTTCTGTTCTTTTTGTGGGGTTTTTTGTGGGGTTCTTTGTGGTTTTTGTGGGGTTCTTTGTTGGGTTTTTTGTGGGGTTCTTTGTTGGGTTTTTGTGGGGTTCTTTGTTGGGTTTTTTGTGGGGTTCTTTGTGGGGTTCTTTGTGGGGTTCTTGTTCTTTTTTGTGGGGTTTTTTGTGGGGTTCATCCGGTCCCAGGAATTGTGGACTCGTCTTGCCACCACCATCAGGCTCCCACTCATGTGGCAACTGATGGAAGTGTGAGGGGGACAGACAGAAACGAAGCTGTGATAACTGGAAAATTTGATCAACCATACCACTTTCTCTGGCCACCAGATGGGTCAAGGACTTGGTCACCTGCATGAAGTCAAGATTTTGCCCCATTCACCAAAACATGATACCCGTTCATGCATTTTCCAAATTTTTGTAAGATTGGCAGAATCTTCCCATTTTTCATCAGAATTTTCTAGAACATGTATTGTGTCCAATGGATGCTGCACTGTAAGCTCAGCTGCAGCTTAGGAGCATTGCAGGAACGATATATCATTTGATTCATCATGATTTTCTGGTTTCACCTTGGGATGATTCATGCTGTGGGAATGTGTGTTTTTGTGCCATAACTACAAGTAACAGGCATGATTGAGGTATTTGTCACTGGATAGTGGTGAGTCCCTTCTTGCATGCTCTCGCAACAGGAAATGTTATCCTGTGTTGGGAGGGGGGAAATTATCACACATGTAAATCCTGATGTCAGTTAAACAGGCATGATTGAGGTATTTGTCACTGTTCTTCAACAGATGGCAAAAAAGCTTATCAAAATTTGGTAACAAAATTGTGGTTGCAAGATTGGGTTCTTTCCCAAACTTTCAAAGGTCCCATCTTAATACACCCTCCTTTGAGAATGATCATTGTAGGCGTGGAGTTAACATAATGCCACCATAAAGACGAAAACTGAAAAATCTGATTCCAAGTTTTGCTCGTGTTTTTGAATTCTGCATCTTGGACTTTTACTTTTGATTACATCGTTTGTAAAAAATGCAATCTCCTCAACCAAAGTATGATTCTTTTGAGGTGCACAGGCCAATCTGCAATCCCGAATACAGCTTTGGGAAGGAAATAGCAACATGAACCCGGTATCAACTTTTACAGGAAAAAAACAACTTGAAATCAGTAAAGTTGTTCCCACCACTTTTAAAGAAGGAAAGTACCCAGCCAAAGAGGAGAAAATAAGGAGTGATTCAAAACATATCCCATGGACATAAGAAGGATTTTGTTAAATGTCTGGGCATCAGAGGAGCCTATCCATAAAATTGGCACCCTATGGCCAAATGAAGCAGGATTGGGACAGAAAATGCCACCCTGTCCAGTCCGACATATGTGTAACACAAGAGAGCACAATAACCAACCTGACTTTGTAATGTCAGCAAGTCCTGCACAAAGTTCTGATGCTTTCTCTGCAGAGCAGACACCGAGCCGGCATCACGCCCGAGCTCATCAGATATTGCATGCTGCTTCTCAATGACACGGCTCAAGACATCTTTGCAATCGTGGAAGAACTTATGAAGCTCACGTGAAGCGACAAGCATCTGGAAATTAATTGAAGGAAATGGTGTGTTGCTGTTGACATAAAACGTTTTAGAAAAATAGGACGTAAAACACTCGAGTGTCGAAAAATCATTTATATAGAAAAAAGTGTGTGGGATTAGGAGTGAGATTTCACATGCAGTTAATAACTTCCAGGTTTAAGAATTCCAAAGACATGAGAAAAACACAAGAAAAATGCAAGATAAGAAGGCTCTCTTTTTTCTTCCGAAGACAAGAAAAATGCAGCAATTTCTCAGCATTTGGAATTTTACTCATTTTTTCACCATGTGGAGTTTTGAGCAAGTTTTTCTTTTTGCTCAAAATTCCACGCTGCATTTTTCAGTTTTCGGATTTTGTTGAAATTTTGTGATGAAACATGATGTTAGTCTTCAGATGTGTAGAGTGTTTTCTTTTTAATTTGCCATGTGTACAGTGGCATGCCTGTGATTTATAAAAGCCAGAAGTTTGCACTTCTACAGAATTTTATTATCCTTGTCCAACAGTTGCGTGGCATATCAGCATCTTTCACCACGCATCTGCAAGTTTTGCGTGTCAAGCGTGCCAGAAAAGCCTGGCGGCGGCAGGTGAACTGGTAGGAAATGTCCACTTTAGAGATCAACTCCCCACCAACTGAAGCCCGGCTCATTTTGTGCACTTGGCACACAATCCTTGCAGAAACTTGGTGAATAGGGGCAAGAAATCATGCCACCATGACCAAGCTTAAGAAGATACTGCAGGAGTGCACAAACCTTTGGCTTTTGTTATCAGTCAGATGATAAGCCATCCATCTGTATACATGACTTATTTCAAAGGAGAGCAGCATTGCATGATTAACAATGGCATAACAAATCGGCCGCAAACCATTCATAAATGTTGTAACGTTGGCGTTTAGCCCCAACGTATATGGGGTTTTATCAATGATAAGTTCTTTACAGATGTCTGTTCACTGCTGTTTGCATTCATGGTGTCCGAGTGTACACTGGGCACAATTGCTTTTCAGCCAACAAAGGAAACTCAACAACAGATTTTAAACAACCTAGAAACTCAGATAGACACCTATCGAAGCCGAATTGCTAGTCTCACCTGAGTTCTGGTGTCGATCAATTCCAACAGATCAGCCCACATTTCATTCAGCCTGTCCTTTCTCTCAGCTATGGTTGCTGCATCGGAATGGCCTGAATTGATCAGAAGATCAGCTATTCTGTTGACATCAGCAACACGTTCCGATCCAATTGTTTCAGTGTCACGAGAGAATTCTTTGAACCGCTCCCAAAGAAGCTGAGACATGGAAACACAAGAAAAATGAGCAACATGAAAAGAATTGGAGGCAAAGGCAGGCAATTTGGGACAGTGATGAATTCCAAATGTATTCTAAATCCCTCGTTTGCAGGGTCAGTAACGTAACCTTTGCATAGAGTCAAAGGCTCCTTTAAGGGTCACACAGGTGCTATTACATCCAGATAAGAACTACTTGCAATGTTGAAAATATGAGTCAAGAATTCAAATTTTGCACCTGCTGAAATATGTGTATCCCGGATTTCTGAAGTTGAAGACTGCAGCTAGGTTCATTCAATCGAAAGGTTCATTCAATCAAAGCTTAGCTATTTTGTTTTAAGAGACGAACATCGCGGAAAGTAAATCACTGGTTTTCTTCCATCATTAAATTACCGGATAAATTCGTCAACACATCCAGTCATGAAATTCAAGCATCCGAATTGGGAACTCAAACTAGAAGAATAAAGATGTCAAAACCACAAACCGTGACATGGTCGTAATCCTGTCCAAGCTCATGAGATCCAGCAACAAACTCCCTCTCTTGGATCCATTGTTCAAGATCATCAGCCTCCCTTGCAAACATCACCAACTTCAATGATTCATCCAGCCTACCACGACGTTCTTGTGCCAGATCCTTCAGACCAGCGTACAGCTTGTCTATTTGAGATTGTTTCACAGCTATTTGGTCACTGCGAGTAGAAAGTGGAGAAAATGTTACACTTTGCTGAAGTGACCCTAGGTGCAGTAAACAGTGTGGCCTCAGGTGACAATGATAAGGAACTAGGGAGCTAGCGGGCCATATTCTTCAGTGCCACTCATTCATACTCAGCTTCAACACGACAAGCCAACTTACGACGGTGGATGCATCCAACACAAAAACGGAAAAGAAAAAGCAAAGGAATAAAACTTTTTTGCAACACGAATCTTTTTTGCAAAATGGTGCATTGAGTACGCACCGATTCTGATTCAGGAGATTCCAAACAATGAAAAACATCAACAAATCATTTTGGGCAAAACCCCAAAAAATTAGGGTTGCGTACCCCCTTAATCCAAAATCGGCTGGAAAGAAAAGTTCTGGACAGGTCAACCTACAAGTCGTAAAAATCCAATCTCACATGCCTTTCGCTCATTACAGTCGGGCAGTGCTGCATATTCCCGCAAGCCAGTTTATGTATTCGAAAATCCAAATGATACAGAAAGTCAAAAGGGTTTCCAGACAAATCTGCCATTTTGAGCCGAGCTTAACATAGCACAGATGTTCAAGAGGCATGGCCAATTTTTTCCAAAATAATTTGTCCATGTTATTTGCACTGACAATCAACACCCTTCACACTTCCAAACACCAAAAAGAACAAGATCATGGTTGCAAAGAAAACCAACGTTTTTGCGATTGAAATAAGAAAAAACATTTCGCCCCCCAACCTGTCGGGGTGTCCTTCCTGTCCAAGCTGCCTTGCTACCTCCCCAAGTTGTCTGATGTTTTCGGCATAGTCTTCAACTGCCTGTTCGAGTACCTCATGCTTTTTGGTCAGATTCTGTACTGATATTTCATCTTTGCCTTTATCTTCAACCATCATGTACAATTCCTGCTCACTCATCCATGACTCAGCTTCAAATGCATCAAAGAAGTACTGCAGCGGAGGGAGAGAGAGAGAAAAAGTGGTAAAAGATGATCAATTGAAAAATGTCTCTAAGAAAGAAGATATGAAGTTGAGCAGGCAATTTCCGACACCGATCGATCGTCCATGAATACCAAAACAAACCCCACTGATTTGTACATCGATATTCGAAACAGCCATTTTCCCATTCAGTTAAAAAAGGTAGAAATGAAGATCCAGCTAAAAAGAATCCAGTTAAAAATTATCCACCTAAATAAGTTTTTTAGTTAAATAAGTTTCCACCTTCCTAACTAAGCTAAATAAGTTAAGAAGGTGGAAAAGGATCCAGGAATGGAAAAATGATCCCAGGATCAGGAAAAGGATCTCGTAAAACCTTATACAGCCAAATCAGGATCTGTCAAAAAAGGATCCAGTTAAAAATCCAGTTGAAATAAAATCCTGTCAAAAAGTTAGAAATTAAAAATAATCGAGATTTCCAAGCTAAAAAAACTAATTAGAAGGCTTTTTTCAAATGGGAGTGAATAATCCTCTGAGAGATAATCGGCAATCTAATACATGAATGAAGCACAGTCCAGTCTGATTTTTCAGCCAAATAACACCTAAAGGATACGATCGGCCAGCCTACCAAATGCTTTTTATCAAAAGAAAGATGGCAATTTGACAAGAAAAACAAGACTCATGGTTGCTACTGTTTTGAAAAATTGGAATTCCCTGAGTTTTCCAGGTTTTCCAGGAGGATTCTCAGTTTTTTCCAAGGTTTATTATGGGTTCAAGATCAAGAATGGGTTGTTGAAGAAATAGAAGACATGGTGGAAAGAGAATTGGTCGAATGGGTCAAGACAAAAATGGGATGATGAAGACAAAAATGGCAAGACAAGAATGTTCCTCAGGTGTCATAATTGGAAATTCAAAAAAATGTGTAAACTAAAAAATGGAAATTTTTGAAAATTTTCAATTTTCCAGAGTTTTTTCCAAAAATCCCTGAGATTTCCAGGTTTTCCAGGTCACAAAAAAATCCATGAGTATTCCAGGTTCTCCAGGTTGGTAGCAACCATGATTGGACCAATAAATGTTTCTTTTGCATTTGACTGTGAGAGAAAAGTTAAAGTTATTTTGAAACAACAGGCCACCTACCTGCTGAGCTCTCTCAGACTGTTGCAATTTGCCGTCACGGTTTGAAACCGCATCCTTCAGCTCCTGCCAATATTCCTGCAGTTCTTCAATCAGTCGTTCAAAGTCAGCCGAATCCTCGTGGTTCTCTTCTATCAGCTTTTGGCCATTGTTGCAGACCAGGTGTATTCTTGGCTCGTGGTTGTCGATTTCATTACGCAGCGACTGGAATTATTTTAAGAAGCAGTGGGGTAAAAGAAACTGAATGATCGGCAGCTCAACTTTGAATTTGCTTATTTACTCACCGATACGACTGGAACGTTTTGTTCACAGCTTGAAAGGGGGCCTTTTTAAAACCAAAAAATGCAAAATTTAATCAGGGCAGAGGGATTAGAAAAATGCAGAAATTGATTTCAAACCAGGTCAGTTGGCAATGTTGGCATTTGTGAAGAGGTTAATTGGCAAAAATGTTTTCAGAGAGACGATTAGGAGCCTTTTGGAACATGTGTAAGAATGTTCTAAAAAAAAAACAGGAAAGTGGGCATAAAGTGAAAAAAGGGTTTAAGTTCAATCAAAAGAAGTGCAATGTGTCAGTTGAATAAGAATCTTTTCACTGAACATCTCCACTCTGATCATGTGGCCACTTTTACAGAATTTGGCATTTTAATATCATCACCCATCGGGAATCTTCAAATTCAAATGGTGATAACTAAGGCAATGGTGATCTACATTTTGTGCAGTTTCATTTTCCAACATCCATAACAACAGGTTCACAGAAGCGGTTGTTCTGAATCAGGTTAACCAGGACCGGTTTCATGCAGCCCAACTAAAAATGCTTCTTTTGTTTCAAAATATTTTTCCATAAAATGTTCTTTGTGATGATTGTTGAGGTACACTAACAGAAAAGACAAACGACAGCATTAAAAATAATTGTAATGAATGAACATCCAGAATAACCTACGAAGGCTGATCAAGAAAGACTGAGACTGGTGTTGTTGCTGGGCTCCCACAAGCTTCTCAGCCATCCCATTTTGTAGGCTGAAGTATTGACCCTTCTGTTACATTTGTGCAAAAATTTGTCAATTTTCGACACCTATCCTCTTTTTTATGACATTTGTTCTTGAAGGTGGTTGTTTTTCGCCTCCAACTTCAGACATGATTTTGCAGGATGAACAACATGCTGCATTGAAGTTGTTTTGCCATTTAAACAAAACAGCATCGGAAAAACTTTGCATCTTCTCCTGGAAGAATACGGGGATGATGCTTAGACTCATTCCACCATGTTTTGCTTGACTTTGAGACAGTTGGGAAAGTTTTGAGATACAGGGTGGCCGGATGGTGTTGCAAAAACAATGACCACCGGGCACCGAAGTCGACATTCATACTGCTGCAGTCATTGTGCACAAAGATCAGGTATGTGTATGACCATTGGAAAATTGGTTCAACATTTAAACATGAGTATTGGTGGCACCCATGAAATTTTGAGCCATTTACTGCACCCCAGACCAACCCAAACCATTGGATTCGTCATCATGACAATGCCCGTACGCGTGTCGCAATTTTTTTGTCGAATGGTTTTAGCCAAAAAGGGAATCGAGTGCTTGCCTCATCATTCCCACAGTCCACCTGTGACTTCTGTGACTTCTTCCTATTCCTGACAATGAAAAATGACCTGAGACGACGAAATTTTTCAAAGTTTTCAATCGTATATTGAAGTGTTTAAAGCTGTGGAGGCGATTTTCAAGACATTGACCAGAATGGACTGCAACACGTTTTCCAAGGACGGGGGAGGCGTTAGGACAGGTGCATCTCCTGAGAAGGTAGGAACCTCGAGTTTTATCATGACCAAACCGATGTCGGAGTTGAACTCAGTGAATGAATCGAGGAGTCCCAGTCTTTCTTGATCAGCCCTCGTATGTGGAGTGTCCAGCAGAGAGAACTGAAGTGTGCATCCATCAAGTTGCAACTACTCTTCAAAACTACTTCTGATCTAAAACTGCTTCCTGATCCAGCAACCACCAAGTTGAAACTACTCTTCAAAATCACGCAAATAATCGTGCTCATCAGACGCCTTACTTAATCTCAGTTGGTTTCATCAGCGGAAAGTGGGATGTCTGCGAAATGTCAGCCTAGTTCGCCTGCAAGCACAATGGAGGTTAAATCTGTCTAGTGGGTGTGATAGTTCCAGTTTCCATCCCACCCCACCTCATCAGGTCCAACCCTTGGGTCAATCTGAATGTTGCTGTAAAACAAACAATTACTGACCTGATTTTTCTTCCTCAAAACGTGGACGTTGAACAGACTGTTGCCGTAGTTGGTTGAAGCCGCTTGTGGCATCTTCTCAGCAATCCATAGTTTCTCATCCTCAACATCCCTCCTGAACTGGAATGCTTCCTTCTTCTTTTCGAGCTCTCTCTTCCTCTGAATCATTGGTGCCTTCAGCATTTCAAATCTCTCCTCAACCTTCACCTTCTTTTCAGCAATCTCCTCCGTCTTATCAGGTGTCATCTTTTGCAGGTGCTCTGCTTGGCTCTCGAGCTCTGTCACTTGTTGGGCCTTCAGAGCCATCTGGGTTTCAATCATCTGTAAAATGGAAAATGGCAGTTGTAGACATCCAAATTGCTCACAAATTCCAAATGATTTCAAATTCCCAGCATACCAATAACACTTAAGGGGGGGGGGGGCAACCCAAAATTACCAACTTCGGTGTTTATTATTCGATTGCAGCCAAATTTTGCACACATTTGGTGTTAGGCGAAGGAAGTTTGTGTGTGAAATTTCACCTCTGTATCTTAAGTAGTTCCAGAGGTATTCATGTTTTAGTAAAAATTATTACGCGGAACTTTGCGCGACTCCTGTATTGTAACGGTATGTCTTATTTAACTTCAGTTTGCGCCAAACTCTTCCAAAAGGAGCCAAAAGTGGAGTGACAGAGCCAGTTTTTTCATTTTTGACCCAAAACTTTTGAAATGGTTCCTTGCGAGACTTGTATTTTAAGAAGCGATGCACTTCGGAAGATGAATGCCAAAAAAAGTGGAAACAGATTGAAACAGATTGAAAATATCAAAATTCCGGCTCTGTCACTCCATTTCTGACAAAAAACTACATCAGTACGCAAAGTTTGGCCTTTTTATCTTGTCAAATGGCTGAGATAGAGCATTCGAAAGTTTAAAAAGGAAGGCGAAAAGCGATTTGCGGCAAATAAGCATTTTACGAAAAGGACAGAAAGAACAAAATATCCTATGTTCCGCTGTTCGAAAAAAGTCTCTCATTTGAAAACGGATTGAGATATTGACCTCTGGTTTTTTGTATTAAATTAGTCAGAAAATTCTCTATGAGAACGCAATAAAAACCAGACATGCAAAATTTGGCAAAAATTTTTCAATTTTGAGTTGGCCCCCCCCCCTTAAAAATCAATCTAAAGAAAGCAAACATCAAAAATCTAATTATTTACATACTGTGGGGTTGAAGGAAGCATTTACGTGGGGACCAAAACACCTAACACCTGAAAGAAACACCAGACAGAAAAGAAGCAGATTTCTGCACATTTTTATCATTCATCTTAACTCTCCAAAAATGAGACTGTCACTTGCCCATGGAAATTTAATTTTTGAAATTGTGCAACCCCAACATCAAAATGATTTCTTGCCACCACGGAGAAGAGACAAAAAATTGAATTGCAGCAAACCAACCAGATGTTGGCAATCGAGGAGATTTTCCCTTGAATTTCTGGAAGTCAAGGATGGGATGGACAAATGATGAGTGTTTAGTGTTTGCTCTGATGATGGCAGCTAGGTCAAAAAACAATAAATGGAAGGGTTTAATATGATTATCTCAACGTGAAACATGCTGACACACTTTCCCTGGAGCATTTTTGACACAATCCAAATTCATGCTGCACCTATTCCTTTTTCAGCCCTCAATTTCCCTTAGAGAGCAGTTACCAGAATGAAAAAAAAAACTGCCAAACGGTGGTACCTACCTGCTGTTTCTGCATAAGGATGTTGACCGATGCAAGATCCAATCCGGTGTGTCCGGTTTCGATCTGTTTCTCCAGGTCAGTGATCCAGGTGTCAATGTCATCAACACTCTGTTCGTAGAGGACAGCTCTGTTGGCATCAAACAACCTTTCACCTTTCTCCTTGGTGGTCAGATCAAGGTCTTCAAACTGTTGCTCCAATTCGGCTATCTTCGGTTCGACAATCTCCTGCAGTTCTGGTTTCTCCTTCACCAGCTCAGTCCCTGCCTCTTTGATTCTGAACAGACGATCCTTGTTTGATTTGATTTCAGCTTCAAATGCCTGGTGACGGGTCCACTTGCTGTGCACTGTCTTTGCACTTCTGTACGTTTCATCCTGGGCTGTGATGATCTTCTCTTGAACCCATTCACCAAATTCCTCACAATCCTGAAAGTACAAACCAAAGCGTAATTAGTTGCCAAAATAGAAATGACAGCATCAAGAGAAAAACCCAAGGTAGTTTTGCTTGCACCTCTTCTCGGTATTTAAATAAACAAGTTGGTGGCAACTCCGCGAATAGGTCAGAAAGAAACATTTTTTATTCTCTGTCAAGCCCGGTTTACACAAATGGAAATGTTTTGGTTTTGGCAAACAAATAAGAC